>PISX010008544.1:0-81275 GCA_004024625.1 Mellivora capensis
GGACGCCTGGGTGGCTCAGTTGGTTAAGCGGCTGCCTTCGGCTCAGGTCATGATCCCAGCGTCCTGGGATCGAGTCCCACATCGGGCTCCTTGCTCGGCGGGGAGCCTGCTTCTCCCTCTCCCTCTGCCTGCCACTCTGTCTGCCTGTGCTCGCTTACTCTCTCTCCCTCTGTCTCTGACAAATAAATAAATAAAATCTAAAAAAAAAAAAAAAAAGAATTTAGCTGTGAAGGTATGTTGAATGTTTTATGTTTATTTGTACTTTATGTTTATTTGTACTTAGGCCAACAGGTAAGTAAGACACTGTAAGACTGGTCTCGGCCACAAAAGGGCTAGAGTCCATGGCAGAGGAAAACCACGTTTAGGCTGGCAGAAGGGAGGAGGAAGGGGGTGGGGGTCAAGAAAAGCTCCACAGCCATGACATCTGGCGCAGGACTTGAAGGACACAAAGCAATTATGTCTTACACTTAGTAGGAGCTTCCCTAACCAAACACCAACACTAACAAAGCCGATGACTCAGATGACATGAAGAAACCAAACTTCCATCAGATGCACACCCATGAGTGAGGACATCCTCTTACTTTAACATCTGGTTTACTCTAGTTTCAGACTTCAGGCTTGGCTGTCCACACTCTTAACAATCCCAGATCACAGAGGCCCAAATCTAGTATGCTTTCTTTTCCTATGATAAACATATTTTACTGTCATATCTCAGTGTGCAAAAATATAATAAATCATCTTTGTAAAAAAGTACAGAACATTCTTGCTATGGGTCCAGGAGAAGGTATGACTAGCAAAAATTTACTGACACAGGACAGTGAATGCACTGATTTTGGGAACTACAGTGATCCTGTTCTCATTATGCTATGAACCCAGATTAATCAACTTTAATGATGATACAATTAAACTATAGTGTACCAAGGCACACTATAACTCAAAATTTAAAGGCAAAGCAACAATAATCTAGAGAATTATAATTGAAATTTTTTGATGTGGAACTGTACCATTTTTATATCTTAACACTGGTAAAATGTGGAATAATTACAGCATAAAAGATATTCCATTTTTCTTAAAAAGTAGATGAAAGGGAGCAGTGCATGGGGAAGTGGTTCAGATTCAAGATTCAAGTGCATTTTTCTTTTAATCTCTTCTGCAATAGACTTTAGGTTTCTTTTTCGGTTTCAAAAGTGAGTCTACAATCTATAAAAAATGATACTAACGAATATAGCATAAAGGCCTTTAAAAAAAGTTGGATTATACCAGCAGTTTGGTGACATACTGGTAGAGCTGTTGTGTAAAAGCTGCAGAGGAGAACTTCTCCTTCACCCTGGCTCTCCCAGCCAGTCCCATTGTGGCTTTTAAGGAAGGATCGTGGATGAACTTTTCCATCGCTTCTGAGAAGTGCACTGGGTCAGGTTCACATAGAAACCCTGTGACGCCGTGGACAACGGACTCCAGGGGCCCACCCGAATTCACAGCAATGACTGGGCACTGCATGTACATGGCCTCCAAAGGGACGATGCCGAAGTGTTCATTGCTCGGTGTGTAAAGCACACAGGTACAGCCATGGAGAAGTGAGATTTTCTGTGTGTCTGAGAAAGACCGCAGGAAGGTCACACACTGTCCAAGGTCGGACTGCCGGACCATTTCCTTCAATTCCTGATAGTGTTCCACATTCTCCAGGACTCTTTCGTCATAACCACCGGCAATGATTAGATGAACCTTGTCCCAATCCTGGGATGTCAACCTTCCACGCAGTTCTCCTAGGGCTTCCAGCGCCAAAGTCAGATTTTTTTTCCTTTCATATCTGTTGATGGAGAGGAACAGGTATTTCTTCCCCTTGGGGACAAGGTCATCGAGCTTTTCAGGAACAGCGGAGTCAAAGCTGGTGACATTCAGAGATGGGTAGAGGACATGGGGGTCTATGTGAGACAGGGACTTGAATGTTTCCTTAAAAACGGCAGCTGTGAACCGGCTGTTGACCAAGATGCAGTCCGCCATGCCCGTGGTGTATTCCTCTATCCAGTCAATCGGCGCCCTGTACAAGCGTTTCAGAAAAGAATCTCTCCTGGTGAGCAGCAGATCTGGGAAGTGACAATAAAACAGGATTTTCTTGCGCCGTCTGGCCAGCTTGAGCACTGGGATGCAGGCAGACACCTAGCCGAAGCAAAAATTGACAGCAGATACGGACTGGTCAGCTCAGCTTCAACCAAGTCAAGAGCACACCCACCCACCCTGCCTGCTGGTCTGTGGGCTCATCCCGGGCAATGCCTGATTCTGCTTTGTGGTTTCCTGGACTCTCACCCAATACAACGCCTGGTGTATGGAAGGCTTGGACCATCTGCTGGCTGTGTGCTAAATATTTAAAGCTGCAAGTCCAATGGTTTCCTCTAGGACAGCATGGCCCAATGGAAATAAAAATCTAGTAACTGTATGACAACATTTTTTAAGGGTGAAATTAAAAAAAATATATTTATCTAAAATATTATCATTTCAAAATGTATCATTATCAAAAAAGTTAACAGGACACTTTACGTTCAATTTTTCCACATAAATCTTTAAAACCAGATGTGTAATTTACACTTATACCTCATCTCAGTTCAGACTAGCCACATTTCAAGTGCTTAATAGCCACAGGAGCCTAGAGGCTACGCTACTGGACAGGGCAGCTCTAGCATGTGTCTCTTCCTAAAAAACTGGAGTGCAGGCTCTGGAATGAAGACTGCTGGCTGCGTGACCATGAGCAAGTAATCTGACCTCCCTTTCTGCCCGTTTTCTCTTCTGTAACATGGTGACAACTGTAGTTCAAAAAACCCCTGGATTGTCTTGTGATTGCTAAATATACTGGCATGTGTAAAATGCTTCAGAATTTAGCACACAGCATGTCCTCAGTAAACGTTAACCATAACTGTTACTAAGCATGAACGACATGCTGGCATTACTAGAGACGTTCTTGTTGGGTAATCTTTACAGGTTACTTAATCTCTAGGTTACCTCCCTGACCACTTGAAGAATCCTGCCAGATTTATCTGAGGCTTCTTAGAAGGTAGCAGATCTGGTACGAAACCCGGGTATCCCACTTCCAAGCTCAGGTTTTTTTTTTTTCTATTCACTAGTCTCAGCTGCCTCATGCTTAATGACTGGCTACAAATGCAGGATGTCTAGAAATGTCCACATTTCCTAAAAAAGAAAACAGCTTCTGGACAAGCAAGGAGGATCACACTAACTCAAGAATGATAAACACACAAATACAAATGTGAAACCATTTCCACCTATCAGTTTGGCAAAGATTAAAACAGTTTATACATCCACTGTGCACAGGAACAAAATGACACAACTTCTTTGAAAGGCAAATTTGGCAACAGCTACTGACATTTAAACTCTCGGACACTATTTCTAGGAATTTATTCCAAGGACATGCTGACAGAAGTAGAAAAAAAGGTACAAGGATGTCCATTTCAATATTGATCTATGTGCAAAAAACTGGCCACAATGATGTCCTTTAACAGGAGAATGTATAAATTATGATACTTTTAAACAAAAGCAGATTTTCCAGCAGCCATTGAGAACCAGGAAGTGAAGCTCTAATATTGATATAGAAGGACCTGTCCCGAACAGGAATTCTGGTGAAAAAAAGGGCAAGTCATCAAACAGGTGTGTCATAGTCCTCATTATTACAAATAAGACGCATCTGAGAACAGATATATCCGCTAGTGCAGCTACAGGCAATTTCTGGAAAGATGCAGGAGAAACTGCTAACAGTGGCTATCTTTAGAGAGTAGAACTGGGATGGGACTTTTATATCCCACTCTTTTTTATACTACTGGAATTTTTGTTCCGAGTAAATGTTACTTTTCAATATAAAGTACTTTCAGGGAAGAAAAAGCGTAGAGTCCGAAGTGGCTAGAGCCCAGAGGCAGGTGGACATTATTTATGCAGGTAAAAAACTGACTTCTCCCAAGACTAAGAGCGAGCCATGTTAAAACTTTAACGGGGGATGACACGTTTCACTTGGTGTTTTTAACACAACACTGCGGACGAGGTGGGCTGTCTGCAAAAGCTACAGACAGTGGGATGGATGCATGTGGCCTGGAAGTAGAAGTCAATATAATTAATGCAAAGAGGGGAAGACCTACGAGTTACTCATTAGTAAAAGGTGACTTAGGGTTCACTTCTAATGCTTGCGTTTCTTAGAGCAGCCCCAACACCCATCTACTTCAGAATCGCCCGACGATCCCCAGTGAAAACGCAGATTTCTGGGCCCCAACCTCAGGACTCCAGGATGAAAGCTTCTGAGGGTGGGGGTCCTGTACCAACGTGCAACTTTAATGTGTCCACACTACAGTTCGAGAACCAGTCTCACGTCCAGTTCTCTTCTCTCCAGATCAGTTCCGAGCTCTCTGAGCCGCAGGCCGGGAAAGCTCACGAGAGGCCATGCAGTGCACCCTCCCTAGCGGGAAAAGGAGGCGAGGCGAGGGTCGGGCGTGGCCGCACTCGTGGCCGCCTCACCTGGTCGCACACGACCACGTCGAACTCTTCATCGCCGAGGAACAACACGTAGAGCGCCAGGAAGATCATGCGCACGTAAGCGCAGACCGCGGCTCCGCGGCCGCCCCAGCC
Organism: Mellivora capensis; assembly: GCA_004024625.1. Classification (NCBI taxonomy): domain Eukaryota; kingdom Metazoa; phylum Chordata; class Mammalia; order Carnivora; family Mustelidae; genus Mellivora; species Mellivora capensis. Next base: position 4,621 of record PISX010008544.1, read on the forward strand.
CAGGCTGCGCGGGAGCCAGTCCCCCGCGCAGTGCACCTGCAGCTCGCGACTGTCCGCGAAGCTGTGGCCGGGATCGTAGTGCGCCGTCCAGACCTTGACGCTACATCCGCGCGCCTGCAGGGCCAGCGCCGCGTCTAGCACCAGCCGCTCGGCGCCGCCCACGCCCAGGTCCGGGTGCAGGAACAGCACCGACGGGTTGGGACCAGGATCCTCGTCTTCGCCCAGCCTCTCCGCCATGGTCGAGAAGCCCCGCCACCGCTCCGCGCCCTACCGACCTTCCGCGCATGCTCCTTCCCAGCTCCCAGCGGGCCTCTGCCGGGCTGACCACGCCTCGCGGCGCTTGCGTCAGTTGGGCCACATCAGCGCAAAGCTGCGGGCGCCCTGTGTCTGCCAGAAGAAATTTCCCGTCTGACCTTGGGTACATCCTCCCTTTGGTAGGGATAAGACTCTACGAAGGACGCTGCGATTCAACGGAAGGAGGCGGAAGGTCTGTGCTTCCCACACAGCGGTTGACCAAGTCTCCTGTAACAAAATTTATACAGGCATATGGTGGGACAACTCAGGCGTCCCTGGAGCCGGCGAGGACCCTGCGAGGGACCTGGGGGCGGGGCCTGAGCCAGCCCCTCCAGCCGCCGGTGCTTTGAGGAGTCCACCGACCGCTTCTTGGACGTCAGTTTCAGCATCCAGCGCCTTTCAGTCTCCAGCATGGTACGGCGGCCCCAGCCTTCCCTCCTTGATCCCGCCTCTCCTCTTCGCCCTGACACTGGCCTTCCGCCTTGCGCTCCTCTTGTAGCAGTCTTGCTTTCCCCAGCCTCCTCTGCAGGTGCTGGTCTCGGTCGTCAGGGCCGGGGGTCGGGGGCGCGTGGCGGGGCGCTCACCAGCTTGTCCACTTGTCTCTCTCTGTAGCCTGGTCCGACTCCCAGTGGCACTAATGTGGGCTCGTCGGGGCGCTCTCCCAGCAAAGCAGTGGCCGCCCGGGCGGCCGGATCCACGGTCCGGCAGAGGTAAGGACCCCCGCGACCCTCTGGCTGTGGGCTCGGAGAGATGGGGCCCAAGAACTCGCTGGTCTGGAGGAGGAGACCCCGGGATAAAAAGAGTCACAAGGGCACACTGAACCTCCGGCGACGTGGCCGTAGGTGTTGTGTGTCTCGAGAAGGCGTCAATGTTTTCTTGGAATTACTCAGTTTGGGGCACCTCTCTTGTAAGAGGAAAGCCAACAAACTGGAGTTTGTTGTCTCAGAGACAACTTTGAGAAAACTGATGTCATTAAACTTGTGTGTCTCGACCTAAGCTTTGCAGTCACGTTTTGATCTGCAGGTCCCATCACACTCAGTCACTTCTCCCATGCAAAACTCAGTCTCTTTTCATCCTAGCTTCTGCCCCAGTTTTATCTCTCTTCCATCCGGCACTGCTACTATACATTCATTTCCCCAAGGCCAAAACTTCAGGGTCGTTGTGGGCTCTTCCTATGCCTTGTCTGCTTAGTCACTTGCAGGACCGAATGGCACATGAGCAGCTTTTCATCAGTTGTTTTCCTTTTTCATGTCTACTCTTCCAGTTTAGGCCAACTTCTCTCATCTGGATGTTTGCATTTCCTACCTAAGTCTTCTCTCCAGGTCATTTCCACTCCAGTCTGCCCTCCCCTCTAATTCCGTCACACATTTTCTTAGTTCCTATCTCAATTTCTTGTTGCTGAACTTGAAAAAAGAGTGGATACCAATGCTCTTGGTGTTACTTGAGCCCACCTGCCTCTCCCCTCTCTGCTGATCCAACAACAGTGACCTTATTACTGCTGAACTCACTAGATGACCCCTCCCCCCACTTCTGTCTATTCTGCTAGACTAAGCTCAGGGGTTCTTGAGGCCTTCCCTGACTTGGAAAGCAGCAGCAGCTGTGAGTTTTCTCTTTTGCTGCCAAAGCATTTTGTTCATGGGGTTATAATAGCATTCATGTTTCCATATTTGTCTCCTTCATTAGATTTTGACAGAAATGGCCCATCATCCATATCCAGCTGTAAGACTTGACAGAATAAATGATGAATCAATGAAGGAATCAAGTCACCCCGTAATCTTGGGATCTTTTGAAAGAACCATAGGGTATAGGAAGAGGGAGGCAGTTACACTGTGGGAAAAGAAAGGGTAAAATAGACCCCTAACAGAAACTTAAATGATTAAATGGGCTCTATTAACTTCTCCCTGGCTTTCCAGTGGAGGAATGGGAGATATTTTGAGTACATTTGGTATTTCCAGTTACCCTGGTTATCAAATCCTCTGCATTGTCCCATGTGCCAGTAGGTGTAAGAGATCTTAGCCTAGACTGATTTCTTTGGGGGTCATGTAATTCCAGAGACTTTGAGAACAAGCACTGCAGTTGGGAGGCTGTGGGAATAGGGGAAAGTGCAGAGGTCCTAGTCCTGGCTCAGCTGATGACTTATGTCCACAATGGGTTTACAATCTAGCTCAAGTTCCTTTTTACGACCAAGGAGGAAAATTTCAGGTGCCTACCTCACAGCTTAAATGATGTATAGCCTTGTGTGTGAAGGCTCTTCTAAGTGTATGAATTGCTGTGTAAATCCCTGTACTATTATGTTTACTATTTTCCATCAGTTATCTCATAGAAACAGCGATACACATGGACTAATGAATTCCTGGTCCACTATGTAGCCAGTAGTCAATATGTCTGCACTAGCTTTTGGGGTAAAGGCCATGGCAGGGGGAGGTGGGGATTATGACCAGAGTTGGAAAGGCAGTGAGAAGAGATGGTATAATAGGGTTTTCACTTCTTGTCTCTCCCTGTGTTCTCTGGTGGACGGCACGAGTGCTGTTGGGCTATTCTTGTGAGCCTGGGCTGCCCATGTCACGCAGCTCATCTCACAGACCTGGATCCCCTGTGAGGAGGACACGTTCTGGTTGGGGTGTTTTCTGCACTTTTTTACACCCTACTTCTACCCAAGATCTATGGTATATCAAAATAGTGAATATATTCAAAATAGTGAAATATATAAAAATATCAAGTATGTAAAAATAGTGCAAACAGATTATAAAATAATTTTTTATAAAATGTACACTCCATTTTAGGACCTGGATGACAACGAAAGCTTAATTGTTTTTTTCTCTTTGGTAGTATATACAGTAACTTAAAAACATTTTAACGTAGTCATTTAAAAATCAGATTATATGGATTCAGGGCTTTTTAAGCAAGGGTTTATTACTTGACTTCATGAAAATACTTGAGAAGAGAAACTGAAATTCATTGTTCAAATGAAGTGCCCATGTGTGTGGGCAAGTGGGTGGGCTCTGGGGTCAGAACTGGGTTCACTGCCGAGCTTGGCTGCCTGCTGGCTCTGTGGTCCCAGGCGCTTTACCTAACCTTTTATGAGCCTGTTTCCTTCATTTATACATTGGGAATGGTGACTACTTTCTGGGGTGCTTGTCTTCATTAACATATGGCAGGTACTCAGTCCTTGGTGGTTATCACGATCAATGAAGTAAAAGCAAGAATTTGGGGGGGGGTCTAGCAAAGAAAGTTTTTTTTTTTTTTTTCTTTTCCTTTAACAACGTAGTGGTAGCGTATGTTTCAATACTATGGTAAGGGCTTCTGAAAAAAGCCTTTTGTAATATTTCTTTTCTTCCAGAAAAAATGCTAGCTGCGGAACAAGGAGTGCGGGGCGCACGACCTCAGCAGGCACTGGGGGCATGTGGCGATTCTACACAGAAGACTCACCTGGGCTCAAGGTGTAAGTGTTGGGGAACAGACCTTGTGTTTCGGAGCGTCACACACCTGGGGGGGAGTGCAGTGTCTTCCACCGGTGGGATTTGCTCTGAGGAGACGCACGGTTCCCGACGGCTTCATTTGCGCCCTGTGGGCTCGGTTTGGTTTGCCCGCGCATCAGTCATTTAGTTCAGAGCCTGGAATACCATCTCCATGGATTGGATGAAAGCAAGGGGAAAGCCTGCATGCAGCTGTGTCAGAATTAATGACGAGAACAGAGAGAACCGGGGGGGAAACTGCTTAATTAGATGAAATTGCTCCTCATTTGCTGTTCTTGTCCCACCCTGAGAAATAGGAGTAACCACTTGAACTGGAGCTGGGTGATTTTTCAGCGCTCTCCTGGAGGCGCAGGCTGACCTTATTACAGCCTAATGGGAGTGTCTGTATTAGGCTGTGTCACCAAAAGTTCTTTGGCCCCCCCTTTGCCTTTGGTGGGTGGTGGGTGACCCTGGAGGGTGAACATAACCACTGTCTTAAGTTCTTCGGTCCAGGAGTGCTCATTAGGTGATGGGAAATGGGCATCCAAAGTCTCCAGGCCTTGCTCGCTTTACTTTCCATGGTTTCTGGTACCACATGGCCGAGCTGGTCCCACAGGTCTGTTTGCACGAGGCTCCCGCACACCCCTGCTTACAGCTGTTTCCTGCTTGAACCCGGTGCCTGAGGAATTGGCGTCATGACGCACTCCCGTTCGCAGAGCCGCTCTGTTCACAGAGGCGGTTCCGTGTACGCGGAAGACAGCCCGCAGGGGCGGGAGCTGCGTCTTCGGACTGTTCAGGCCCATGCTCTTTCTGTACTGCTTCTGCTATCCGGCAGAAAGGAGACAAAATGAGTTTTATTAGTTTCATTAACTCATAGGGTGGCTTGGATCGCCAGGGTAGTTGACGAGGGCTTCCCTGAGATTTGGTTTTATTGAGTGATTTTTTTTTTTACTATTCTGTTGTGGTAGGATGGGAATGAGTTTCGGAAAGCATTCCTGGGCTTGGGGTTTGTGAGTTGATGGCATGAAAAACCTTTTGGTCTTTGTTTCGAGGTAATCTTGGTGAGTATTTCAGAGAGAAATTGTGAAGGCCCTCAACCCTCAAGGTCTCCAGGGGACTTGCTGTATACTCTTCTCAGTCAGGTGGTCACACCTGTTCTGGGGCGTCTGGCCTGCGCTAGCTCTCGGCTCTGTGCTGGCCTGCTGCTGCTTACCGCGTGAGTCCCCCCAGGAGAGAAGCTGTTCCTTGAAGTGTCCTCAGCCACAGTTTATCATCAGTAAGAGACCGATGTTTTCAGTGAAAAGACACAGTTGGGAATTTGTCTCCACAGATCCACATCTTGGAGCTTGTTGCTGGTTCTTCCCAGGAGTTGAGAAAAATTTTTTTCAGGCCAATAATAGCAACTCCTGGGACCTTACTCTGAGCCTGCATTGTGTTCGTATGAACTTATTTAGTACCTCAGCAACCCTATGGGAGAAGCGCTGGGATTATTCCCATTTTACAGATGAGGAAAATGAGGCCAGAGAAGGTAAGTAACAGGGCCACAGTCACAGCTCATGGTTGACAGATCTGGTTCCCGAATTCCAGCTCTCTGGGAGCTGTGCTCTTGGCTTCGTGCTCTGTGTCTCCTGTTGCTCTAACGTTGCGCCAAAGGAGGGGAGTGATTAGGTGTAACTCCATGAAGATTACTCCCCATGTACTTTTAAATTTGTTTATTCCCAGAATTGTACAGATTTTGGAAGAACAGAATAGTGTAGCAAGGACTTTGATCTCTGTGCATTGTCTTTTGGCCACTAGTGGACTCTGTTACTCCACTGCTCCATTGGGTTACTCCGCTGCCTTCGCTGTAAAGATGTCTGGGGTCTTTTCTGTTGTCCACTCCCCAGTTGTATCTGGGAGGTGAAGTGATGTCTTGAATTCTCCAAAACCAGTATTGGCAGGAAAAGCCACAAAGGAGGGCCCCATAACGTTTCATCAGAGTCAGCATTCACAGGTTGTGTGGGGTCAAGGGGTTCTCCCTTTAAGAAACCCATGTACTAATTCTCAACTTGAGAAGCATTTGATTTAGTGAAGGGCTGTTGAGTAAAACTTGTTTCCTTCCTTTAATAAACTCATACATGGAACTAGATGGGAACCTCAGAGAGAGACAAGCACCCTACTCAATGGGGAATCTGCTTTTCCCGTTTCCTTCTGCCCCTCCTCCCCGATTGTTCATGCTCTCGCTCAAATACATAAATAAAATCTAAAATAAAAAAAAAAAGAAGAGAGAGAGAGACAAGCAATATATATCTAATCAGAAAATAGAAGTTCAGATCTCTCCTTTTTGTTCTGGCTGTGTGTTCTTAGGCAAGTGATAATCTCTGAGCCTCAATTTTCCTTGTTATAAAATGAGATTAAGGGCTGCCTGGGTGGCTCAGTGGGTTAAGCTGCTGCCTTTGGCTTGGGTCATGATCTCAGGGTCCTGGGATCAAGCCCCACATCAGGCTTCTTGCTCAGCAGGGAGCCTGCTTCTCCCGCTCTCTGCCTGCTTGTCTGACTACTTGTGATATATCTCTCTCTCTCTCTCTCAAATAAATAAATAAAATCTTTGAAAAAAAATGAGATTAATACTTGTTAGCCCTAGGTCACGAGTTTGTTGATCAAGTAAAAACACTTTGTAATTTATAATGTGATATGTGTCTTTGTATGCCTAGTAGATTTTAGTTAGACAGTGAAGGTTGTCTTTAATAAGTATTAATTTGAAATAATAGTTCGGTAGTTGGGTCATTGGCACTTAAAGAGTTTGGGAAATTTTTCTTATTTTTTATTATGGAAAATATCAAAGATATGAAATTAGACTAGTGTCTCTAAGACATCAAATTGTTTTATTTGTATATATTTTAATACATTTTACTAAAAGATAAGGATTCCTCCTAAGTAATCACAGTGCCATCTCTGTACCGTCAGAATATCCGTAATAATAATTTGGGGAATAGTATTAAATATTGTAAATGATATTCTTGGATGAATCTCAGGTACTTCCCCTGCTTTATTCCCTCGGCAGTCTTTAGTGTTACAGCTATAATATGTATTATTACTCAGAGTAAGTGTGCCTTCTCTTCTTCCTTCCAGTGGCCCTGTCCCAGTATTGGTTATGAGTCTTCTCTTCATCGCTTCTGTATTTATGTTGCACATTTGGGGCAAGTACACTCGTTCATAGATCCGGCTGCATCCATCCATCTGTCATCTGAAGAAGGAAAAAACCCAACGTTTCTTGGACCAAAAGCATAGTGATTTTCTGTTTGTGAGAGAGAAGTATTCTGTAAGCTTATTGTTTTACAGGGAACTTAAGAATTGACTTTAAGGAATCAATTTTTTTCCATGATTAATAAACTTTTTAATTGATTTATACCAAGTCTCATGGCTGATACCTGACTGCTAGAGCCCGTAGTCCTCTGCCTTTAGATTTGTGAGTAAGTATGGAGAAAACACTAGGGGGAGATTGTTTTCTTTGTTGGATTAACAATTCCTTACATGACCATGTAGTCACTCAAATCCAAGATACTGTAATTGGCCATGGTTTGCTTTCTTCCAGGTATTTCTGTCCTGGTGATTGTAATTTTGTGTGTTTGTGATTATTAAAGCGTGTGCCTGTGACTCCATCAGGAAGATCTGTGTTCAGAGGCAGCTGGTACCCAGGGAAGAAGACATAGGGATCATAAACCAGATCTCTTGGATAAAATGTTTGTTCGTTCTGTTCTTTGTCTCTGAAACCGTAGATAATATTTTTGCCTCTTGTCTCTCAGTTCTTAATTCTGTGAGCGTAGACCAGAGATTTCCACTGATTTCTCACTAGTTGCTAAAACTGTTCTGAACGAATTTATTTGGTAAATTGGATTTATCAAATAAAATTTTGTTTTCATTTGGAAAATTTTCATTTTTAATAATCAGGGACAATAATTAAGGGACCTTAAGTGAGATACCAGCACTTCTGAACTGAGTTGATATAATTCCAACCCAAAATAAAATTTTAAGGTTTCGTTTAGCTTATGTAGCTTTTCTGGGTATAAGCATTCAATTTCTCGACGACCCTAGGAAATACCCAGTGTAGCTCAGTGCGTATGGTCCAGGAGCCCAGGACTCTGAGCCAGGATTTCTAAAGAGAGATCCATGTGAAATGCCCTGGTTGTTGTGCAGATCACAAAATGAAGAGGTGTATTAGTTGAAAAATAGAGGATTTTAAAAATCTCTTTCTCAGGTCTATTTAAGGAAAACTTCGTAGAACAGTTAAGCAGCTTCATTAGTGTATTTCTTGAGTCCCGGCTGCGGAGTAATTTTAGGTCTGGGGAACCAGGTTTAAATGATGAGAAGTATGTGTCTTTTAAACAGATTTCCTAAGGCAGTATATGGGCGAGCATGCTCTTGTAAATCCAAAGAAATGGCAGATTATTGGGGGAAAATGAAAAACTGGCTCCCTTGGATCCTGGGCACTGCTCATCGGATGAAAAGGCAGCAGCTGTCTTCGTTTTGAAATTCGGGGGAAAGAGTCAGTTTCCCTTGGAAGAAATTAAAGATTTAATGGGATTTTTTTTTTTTCCCTGATACTCAGGTTGATGGTTCCAGTAACAGCTAAAAGTTAGATATTTAATTTGCAAACAAAATCTCTTCCTCTGTCTAGAGGGGTGTCATTTTCTCTGGGGGAGATGCCGAAGCCACTTGGAGGAGCTGTTTGCCCTTGGGGGCATGTTCTCTTCCCTGCAGGATGCTGGCTGTTAGCCCCGTGTGCCTCACAGTGGGCTCCAGTGGACTGACAGCCAAAAGTCTTGGGGCTTTGGGAGCTGGCAATTTATAGAGAAATGCTAGTTTTCAGTGGTGAGCAGGGAGATGCTTCATTCAGCAGAAAGAAAATTGGTGGTTGGGTATAAAACTGTACAACATCTATTATGTTACGTAGCTGCTTTTGGCTCTGATGGTACAATGCTAATCCCGTAGCCGAGAATCTCAGTGTTCAAGCTGTTCCTTTCTCTTTTCTTTCTCAGTTTGAAAAACTGGGCTAAAATACAGATACCACCAAATGTGCCGTCTTTGCCGTCCTTAAGCGCGCAGGTCAAGGGTACCGAGCACGTGGCGTGTTGTGAAGCCGTCACCACCCGCCATCTCCAGAACTCTCTCATCTTGTAAAACCTAAACTCTAAACCTGCCAAATAAAAACTCCCCTCTCCCTCACCTCTCCCTTTAGCCTCTGGCAAACCACCCTTCGAATTTCTGTCTCTGAATTTGACTCTCAGTACCTCGCATGAGTAGAATCATATGGTATTTTGCCCTTTTGTCACTGGCTTATCCCACTTAGCATCATGTCTTCGGGATTCATCCAAGTTGTAGTGTGTGTTGGAGTTCCCTTCCTCAGCCTGTGAGGTCAGTCTTTTGAAGGCTGAAGGATGTTCCATTGTATGTATATACCATTGTATGTATATATAATGGTATATATATATACCATTGTATGTATATATAATGGTATACTGCAGGGTATATACAATGTATATACCCTGCAGTATACCATTGTATGTATATACTTTTGTCTTCCTTTCTTTTAAATTAGAGATTTCTAGAGTGTTACTTCTTGAGTCCTAGGGGACCATAAGCCATTCATAACAATTCTGAAAGCCTAACAAATTAAATCTTTACTTGCATTGTCTATCTTGGCCCAGAGAATTCTCAAACCCCCTTCACCGTGGGCTCTCATTATAGCCCCTTCCGAGTGGCTACGAGCCAGCACCTGCTGAGCAGAAGTGCTGAGTGATTAGAACTGGGAAGATGAATTATGTTATAACTGCAGTGTGGGCGGAGCCTTTTAAATCATTGGGGAAAGGGCCCAAGAATCCCCGACATTAGTGAGGGACGGAAAGATGAGGCTCCCTGAGTCCACTAGTAGCCTGAACACATTCCAGTAAAACTGGGTGCGAGCTCTGTTCCTGGGAGAGGGGGAACCTGCCAGAGCTTTTGTTTCCACACCTGGCTTGGTCTAGACTCCAGTATTTTTTCCAGGGGCTGATGTCATAGAAAGAATTGAAAAAGACATTCTGAAATGTTACAAGTGTTGGCATCAAGTTAAAATGGAGGAAAATGTCTACAAAGCTGGCTTTATTCAACAGAAAATCCCGTACGCTATATGGAGTTTCTCTGTGCACAGTGTCCTGCTCTTGGATCCTGCAAAGTGCTACGTCACCCCTCCCTTCAAATGCTGCAGGAGGAGGGCTCAGGCCAGGACCAAGTCTGTTGGACTCTGGGGCCACTACTCGGACATCCAAAGTTAGTGTGCTTACTGCCCCATCTTCCAGATGTGGAGGGGTACTGACCTGGGTTCACGCGCCGGGCCTGCAGTTTACCAGTTGGGAGATCGTGATTGACCCCCTTTCTTCTTCTGTTCTCCTCTCGTTTGTCTTTTGTGTCACTGCCCATGGCATGAGGATTCCCACCAAAAAGGATAAGTGAGAGAAAAGATGCAAGAGTGCCTTGTTAATTAGCTAATGGTTAACAAGTGCTTCTTTTCTTTCTTTCTCTTTTTTTTTTTTTTTTAAGATTTTATTTATTTGAGAGAGAGAGCACGTGAGAGAGAGATCAGGGCAGAGGAAGACAGAGAAGCAGACTCCCCGCAGACCAGGGAGCCCTGTGTTCAATCCCAGGACCCTGGGATCATGACCCGAGCCGAAGGCAGATGCTTAACTCACTGAGCCACCCAGGTACCCAACAAGTACTTGTTTTCCATAATTTTGGAGATGGAGGTTTCTTATTGAGTCAACAAGTGAATGAATTGACTATTTGCCCTATTTTACACAATAGGAAACAGAAGGTCCAACCACCCAGCTTGTAACTCTAGGTCTGGGACCTACTGCAACAGGCTCATTGAGCTGGAACTTGCTGTCAGCTTCAGGAGGCAGGACAGAATGAAAGGGGCAAGCGTGTGATGATCCTGGCTGGGTGGGCCATCAGATACTGGTATGGCACCCCCCTGGTCCATCCCTGAGGTGTCACTGGCAGGGAGCCTCCTTGAGGGAGAGCTGCAGGATCTGGTGGGGGGGGGGTACACCTCTGTGACACACACCAGGGAGCTGGGAAACATTGGTGTTAATGCCCCGGGCATCCTTTGCCATGCCTGTTGGTGGCCTTTGTCATAAATCCAAATTAAATTTAGGTGAGCGATGAGGTATTCTTACTAAGCTCTGACTCTGCTACAGGCTTGAGAGCCCGACCCAGTTCACTGCTCCTTCTCTTTTCCTCCTTCCTTCCCTTTCTCCCCCTTCTCCTTTACTTCTTTCTCTTCTTCCTCTCCACCCTCCTTCCCTTCCACCCTCCCCTTGCTCTCTTCTGGTCTATACAGCTCAGACTCCTGGACTCTTGTGTGCAAAGAAACACAATCATCCCAGGAAAGTTATTAAAAAATAATTCTGGATCTGGGACAAACCTGGACTGTTGGTCACCTTGCTTCGAATCTACCGCTATTTTCTACTCTATCTGACTGGAGACTTCCATTGTCCTACAGGAGAGCTTGTCCCTTTTAGGAGGTGGGCATAGTTAGCCCCGAATTGGAAGAGTCACATACCTGGCCTCTCAAGGAGAACAGTTTCCAAATTCCTTTCCCTGGCGCCAGACACTAGCCCTCCCAACCCGCTGGGCTGCGTCTGCTCCTTCCTCTTCTCCACCAAGCCCCCCGCCCCCCTGCTCGGCCCACCACATTTTTCAGCATTACTGGTTTTAATTTCCTTTACCATCCCCTTTGCAAAAACTTCTTTCCTGATTTAATTACTACTTCTCTTAATTCAATTTCACTCTCTTGATTGTCATTAAACTCCCAGAATTGTTTCTCCAAAGAATTTAACGGCGAGGCCCTCTGCTTAGAGATTAATTGTCATCATTTCGCCTTCAAACACAGGTACTTTCTTACTTCTCTTCAATTATCTCCCAGAGAAAGGGAAGTGACCGTCCTTTTTCTCGGGGCCTCTCTGAGAACAAACACTGCTGGGGGCTGCCTTTTGAGAGAGAGACAGAGAAAGCGAAGTCTCATAGATTTTTCTTCCACTTTCTACTGACTCTAATCTCAGGATCTGAGAGGAGCCAGAGAGCTCCAGGCTCCTCAAGGGCTCAGGCTGTGAGCAGGTGGAGTGAAGGCTCCAGGAGAGGCAGTCCAGCCTTGAGAAATGAGGGCTCTCTGTCAGAAGGTTGTGGGGACGGTGAGGAACGGCAGCAAGGGCTAGCTCTAGCCTCGAGACCCCAGCTGGGGTCTCTCAGAGGAACTAAGGCTATAGCTCAAGGGAACAGAAACACTGCGGGCTAGAATTTCCCTTCCCTAGAGTGTCGCTCTCAGGACACAAAGCCCCCGTGCCCCACGTTCCCACTGTTCCCTCATGTTCTCAGTACACGACCTTGACCTTGAAGAGACATACACAGCCCTCAAACTCTGTTTTTGCCAGCCCTCAATCTCTTCTGTCTTTGTGGGCAAACCTCAAAAAACAGTTGCTGGTGGAGGAGAGATGATTCCAGGTGGGGCTGCCACCAGCTTCCTGTATGATTCAGTTGCTGCCCCTCCTGCCCGGCCTGGGTCTGAGGCCCGACCCAGCTTGGCCCCTAGGAGCTGTGCGATCTCCGTGCTCTGCTACCCCGAGCCTCGGTTCCCCCGTCTGCAGATATTCAGACATCATAATGTGTGAAAGGGCCAAAGACCTGTGTTTCCATTGTGTCAGGGCAAATGAAAGAATTCAACTCAGGCATTCAGCACAGTGCCTGGCATGTAAGAAGCATTCAATGACAAGGCGTCACAATGAGTGTTCACAATGAGTAACATTTGGTCCTGGAGGTTGTAGAATCCCCATCTTTTAGTACTGAAAAGAAAATTCCAATTCCAATCTCTAATTTGAATCTGAAGTCATCTGTTTGGTCTCTGCTTGGATGCCTCCTGCGACGGGGAGCTCACTGCTCTTTGGGAATTCCTGCCTTCTTTGGGCCAATCTGTAGATGCCAAGTAGGAGCTCCATTTACAGGTCTGATGTGCTTCAACTTTCCAACTGCAGGGAACAAGATGCCTTTCCCTATTCAACTGCTGCTGGAGAACAGGACTGAATGATTGTTTGGAGGGCAATCGAGCAGATAATTCCATAATGCAGTTTTAGGTGAGGGTTCCAGACTCCAGACTCTCCCCTGACCTGGTTCCTGGGACTCTAGGTCAGCTGAAGATGAGGCTGGGGCTGAGGAGGAGCCCAGCTAATCCAGGCACATTTTATAGACAAGGCCTTAAAGATCCCCAAGGAATCTTTGAAATCACCCCTTTATTGGGTTCACGAACACTCATAAATGATACCATCTATTCCTGGTTATTCATGCTCATTAAATGTCAGAGTAAAGAGTGTAGAGCTCACGAGGGGCCCTGTCCCTATTACTCTGGGACCGCTTGGCTGCATTTATGAAGAGAAGTCACTGGGGTGTTGAATATAAGCTACCCGATTTGTCTAATAAAATCCTTCACATCCAACGTTACCAGTTTCGTGTCACACACTCTTGTGCTATTGTGACAGTACCAGAATGTATTTTAAATCCCCATTGTGTCTATTTATTTAAAGGAAATGATTTTCACCGTTTAAGGCAGATTTTCTAATGTAAATGTACCTATATACCTAGGAGTGAGGAATTAGAAATGTGCTGTCGCACGCACCAAGACGGCAAGGGAGTGACTCAAGGATAGCACGGTAAAGGAAGGAACAACTACTCATTCATGGCTCCATTAATCTACTCATTGTAGATCCATACTGTTCTCCCAAGACTTATGATTTGTACAGCAGTGGAGTCACGTTTCTGTGTTTACATAAAGCTAAATTTATTCTCATTTCATGCTCAATTGATTTAATCATATTTTAATGACATATTTTATACAGGCTTCTAGAAGGTTTGGATTGGCTCTTAGAACTTAATTTGGCCAATCCTTCCTGTTACAGATGAAAACACTGAGGCCCAGAGCTGTTAAAGGATTTGCCCACCATCACGCTGGTAGTGAGCGCAGGGCTGGGATTCTAGCCTAGATTTTACACATTCAAACGTAGCGCTCTTTTTACCATAGCAGGAATCCCTTACTACACGTGTATGTGTCTGGCTCTCACGTGCACACCCGCACCGGAGGGAGGACACACTGTTTATAATAAGGGCATCTGACTGCAGTGTTTGTCAGCATGGGGTCCAACTGGTGCTTCCATGGCTGTTGCCTTGCCTCCCTCTCTTGAATTCCAGCTTTAGCTGTGAGGGAATAAAAAACAGACAAGCCCTGAATAAGAACAGCTGGCCTTCAAGCCATCCATCACCCTACCTCTCCGGGCCTCAGTTCCCTCATGTATAAAATGGAGTTATTTCCCCCACCTCCCCAACCCTCCTGCTAACTGCGGTATCTGTTGTATCTAAACCAAATGGTACTGGCTTAGAACTCACCCAGTGAGATGAGCTTCTTTAGTGATGCTAAAGGTTCCTAATCCTCTAGCTGGAGATTCTGTTTATGTTGAATTAATCTAGCTGGTGGATTGACTTGCTATCACGCAGGTGTTGCCCCTGCCTTGGGCCCATTGATGAGGATCCACAACCCCCTTTTCCGGATTTCCCCTCATGGGCCCAAAAAGCATCTACACATGCGTTGCAGACTTTCTAGAAGACTCAAGAAAACAAGAGAGTTTTGCATACTTGTTTTCCCTTGTTAGAACACCCTTCTTTAAGGTTCACCCCAGAAGTTACCTGTCTCTCACTTCAAAACACAGAATTACTTAGCTCATCTGTTCTCTATCATTGAGGAATTATGTTCTGCTTCAACAATGTCTTAAATATGATTTAAGTTTTTCTCCTTTGTGAAAGGATTTCAGAGATAGGCATCCTAGGGCTGGTGCCATAATCTCATCAATGTCCTAACCTCTTGTCTTTCTATTTTGCTATCCTTAGCACTAGCCAACTGTCTGCAATCAAGATCACCTCAGGACTACAAAATGGCTGCTGCCGTACCAGTCATTACAACCATGTTTCAGGCAGAAAAAGATGGAAGACCAACAAAGAACTTGCCCATATAGCCCCATTTTCAGGAAGAATTTCCAGAAGTCTTATCTATAGTTTCTTCCTTTATACAGAAGGTAGTCATATGATCACTCTTATCTGGAAGGGAGTCTGGGAAATCTAACTTTTCAGCCAGGCACATTGCCACCTTCAACAAAATCAGGGCCCTGTGTAAGTAAGGAGAGAGGAATAAACTTTGGGTAGGCAAACCAGCAATGGCTGCCACAACCCCTGACTCTGATCTGGGCCTCCCTTTGCATAGCCAATGACTCATTGCCTTAAAACGAAGACACCATCACACTGCTGAAGGGAGGGAATGGAGTACTAGCCATGGTTGGCACTTTCATCTGCTGTCTCCACTAACAGTCTCTGAAAGTGGAAGGGCCAGGGGAGAGATTTATTTATTTCTTTATCCCTAGCCCCCCAACTGGGATTTGAAACTGACCATCCTGCTTAGAACAGAAGAGGTTACGGTTGCCTTTGGTTTCCTGTTGTGCTGCCCAAGGGTTGTCTGAGTGTCGCCAGGTCTCCTAAAGCTTCGGGCTCAGCTGAAGAAAGGGGTTTTCTTTCTTTCTTATTAAGATTTTGTTTGTTTGTTTGTTTGTTTATGAAAGTGAGAGCAAGGGGAGGGGCTGAGGGAGAGGGAGAGAGAGAGAATCCCAAGCAGACTCCATGCTCAGGTCAGAGCCTGAGGTGGGGCTTGATCCTAGGATCCTGAGATCAGGACCTGAGCCCGGAACTCAACCCACTGAGCCACCCAGGCTCCCCAAGAAAGAGTTTTTTGAGATAGCAAGAGTGAGAGCCAAAGAGAAAAGGAACAAGGGGGAAGGAGAGAGGCAGTGGGGACAGAGAAAGAGAGGATGAAAGAGGAAGACGGAAGAGCGGAGGGCTTTTTAATATCCAAGGCAGGACAAAAATACATGGACAGTATCCACACTGGCGAGTGACCCAAAGGTACGTACAGTGGTCTGGGAACCGGCACCCCAGTTCTTTAGTCCAGTCTCTCTCATGCCAAAACAATATATGTATATTGGAGACTGTGTGAAAGATAGGAAAAGGCACGAGAAAGAATATTTTGAAAACTGCTTTCTTGGTGTGTAATTGACATAGACTAAACTGTCCATATTTAAAGGGTTTAATTTGATACATTTTGACACAAGTATCTACCCATGAAATCATTGCCACAATCAGCATCACATATCCATCCCTCCCCCCCAAATTTTCCTCATTTCCTCCCCTCATGCCCCTGCCCTGCCACCTCCTCCCCACCAGCAGTCCCTGGGCTGCTTTCTGTCACTAACGATGACTTCATGTTTTCTTAAACATCATGCAAATGTATATAGTGTATGTGCTCTTTTTTGCCTGGCTTCTTTCACTCAGCATGATAATATGAGGGAAAAAACCCCACCCAAACCCAAATTATAGAGAAGTATAATTAATGATGTAACAGACCTGCCAGGGCTGGATTGAGAACAATTAAATTTAGTCCTATTTGCTTCAGCTTTCCTTCTGGTTTTTATTTTTTACTTTTTGGGTAATGTCATTTACATAAAAACAAAACGTTTTTAAAATCTGTACATTTTAATGACCAGTTATAAAGCAAACCGCTTTTTGAGAGCGGTTTTGAGAGTGCTGTGTGAGAGCCCCACGCAGGCCAGGAAATGGGGCCTTGTACACGCTCTGCTCTGCGTCCCCCGCCCCCTGGCGACCCTGCCTCCCTTCCCCATTCCAGATCATGACTCATCTCACTTTTGTGAAAGTCATTTTCTTGCTTTTCTTTTTGGTTTTATGACCTAAGTAAGTATCCGTCCCAGGATGGCAGAGTTGAGTCACCCATTTGTGAATTCTGTATGAATTCCACACGTCCTCTTCTGTGACTTGCATTTTCTCTTGTTCTGTTTGTGAGATCAGCCCCGTTGTGCCTGGTGGCCAAGCTTGGCCCATTTGAATAGCTGTGGAGTATTGGGTCGTATGAATACAGGCTGTGGGCCTGGCCCACACCAGCCAGAAACTTCTTAAATGCCATCTGTTTGGCCCTGCACGGGCACTCAGGCCTGGTAGCCATTAGACAGTCATCACTGGATAGAAATAAGCAAAATGTCCCCCACCCCTGCTGCCAGCAGCCCCCAGCCCCCACCCTGTGTCCATGGAGGTTAGCCACAGTGACATATGCAATTCGTACCTATTTACAACAACAGCTTCTGCCTCACAGTATTCTTCTCAAGAAGCAAGGCTTTTGAGAGAAATCATGAACTTTATGTCATCGTATGTGTCGGCTTAGGCTACTATAATGGGATATCCCGGACTGAGGGCTTAAATAGCAGGAGTGTCTTTCCACAGCTCTGGAGGCCGGAAGTCCAAGATCAAGGTGTTGGCAGGTTTGGTTTCTCTGGCAGTTTCTCTCCTTGGCTTGCAGATGGCTGCCTTCTATCCTCACGAGGTCATGCCTCCGTCTCCTCACTGTCCCCCTCTCTGCGCTGCTCTTCTATAAAGTTCCCAGTTACACTGGGTTAGAGCCCACACTAATGGCCTCATTTTACCTTAATCCCCTCTTTAAAGGCCCTGTTTCTAAATACAGCCCCATTCTTTCTCATGGTACTGGGGGTTAGGACATTGACATATGGATTTGGGGGGAAGGACACAAATAGCCCACCATAGTCGTGTTGATCTGAATACAGCTAGTTATACTCTCTATGCGAGAAAGAAAAGGCAGGACAAAGTTGGAGGATCTTTTTCAAAAGGCGGGTCCCCCCTGCTTCCACTCTCTTCCTCAGGCCTTCGGTCCACGCGGCTCACTGCACCTCGATGCCATTAGACAAGGCTTCTTTAAAAGATGCTCTCACTATACATTATATAAGAAGGATAAGAGGGATGCCTGGGTGGCTCAGTTGGTTGGGTGGCTGCTTTTGGCTCAGGTCATGATTCCGGCGTCCTGGGAATCGAGTCCTGCACTGGGCTCCTTGCTCGGCAGGGAGCCTGCTTCTCCCTCTGCCTCTGCCTGCCGCTCTGTCTGCCCTGTGCTCGCTCTCTCTCTCTCTGACAAATTAAAAAAAAAATGAAGAAGGATTAGAAATCAAAACCTAGTTTTATGTTTCGTCATGTATCAAACACATTATAATAAGAGTCACTGAAGTAGTGCTTGTGGTCTAACCACCTGGGTGGCTCAGTGGGTTAAGCCTCTGCCTTCAGCTCAGGTCATGATCTTGGGGTCCTGTGATTGAGCCTCACATTGGGCTCCCTGCTCAGTGGGGAGCCTGCTTCTCCTCCCTCTACTCCTCACCTCCCCAGTCATGCTCTCTCTCATGCGAGCTCTCACTCTTGAATAAATAAATAAAAAAGCAGGTTCACTGCATTATTCAAGTTAAAAAAATGATTTAGACCTCAGCCTGCCCTAGCAGACAGAGCAGATTGCCCCTCCCCTGCCCTCTCTAAAGGTGTTCTGTTTATTCTGTGATGACCTGTGTGTCTGCTCGTATGGTCCTTTACAAGCATGTTCTCTCATCCTAATCGCCTCCCAATGAATTAGGGAAATAATCTGAATCCCTGTTGTACCAAGGAAATAACCGGAGAATGAAGAATGTGAGATTCTCAAGGTCACGAGCAGCAAAGTCACAAAGCCAGGTTCCATCTCTCCGTCTGGATCAATACAAATGCCACAGTTGCTTTCTCCTCTGAAGATGAGGTCCGTCAGCAGTTTTCTGTTTAAAGTGGGGTGCAGAGGTGATAGTCTTTGGGGCGGGGAGGAAGTGAAACTAGCATGACGGCCCAGGATGACCAGGAGGAAAACGAGTTGATTAGGAGGCAGGAAGACCGGGCAGAGCTGGGGAAGTAATCTTCATCTTCTGGTAGCAGGTGTACATTCTGCTTTTCAGCCAGTGGGCACGCTGGGTCCCGCTCGCTCCTTGATGTCTGTGCTTCCAAAGGCTTCTGTTCCCTGCCATAATCTGAACTCATGGATTTTGTCATTTCATCCTTTGTACGTTGAACTGTTGCCATGAAAGTTTAGGGGACCCCCCTGGGAAACCGTCTGCAAATATCGTTTCTTTGTGGGAAAATTTAAAAACCATCCAGTCAAGTTCTTACTTTGTTACAAAATGAATAGGGTTTTCCATTTCCTCTCAAGTTAGGACCAGCAAATGTGGTTGTTTAGGTCAGGGGCTGACCAACTTTGGTTGAGCCTAACGCAGCCATTGGCTGTTTTTGTAAATAAAGTTTTATTGGAACTGAGCCGTGCTCATTCATTGACATATTGTCTATGGCTGCTTTCTTGCTATAGGAGAGGAGGTGAATACTTGGCAAGAGAGGCAGGCAGGGAGAGAGAGGAGGAAGCAGGCTATCCGCGGAGCAGAGAGCCTGATGTGGGGCTCGATCCCAGGACCCTGGGATCATGACCTGAGCCGAAAGCAGAGGCTTTAACCCACTGAGGCACCCAGGCGCCCCAGAGGTGAATATTTGGGACTGAGACTGTGGGGTCTGCAAAGCTTGAAACAGTTACTCTCTGACTCTGTATCAGAAAAGTTTGTCAATTCCTAGCTTGATTATTATTCCCAAGTATTAGCTGTCCCTCTCTGGGGGAAGATTATACTTCCCCTTGACACTGACCTTTTGTTGTTGTTGTTGTTGTCTTTTTAGGGAGATTTCTGAGGGGCCAGGACAGTTTCAAAGTGCAAGGGCTCCCTCTCTTTTTGTTACCTCAAAGAACTAAAAAAGCAGCCTCTCTGTGCAGACACTTGCTCTCCAGAGCTCTCTGCTTCTTATCTGAGCTTCTTAGAGCTCTACTTTCTGAGGTGGGTGGTGCAAGTTTTTAGAAGTAGTGAAAACAGTAGTCCGCATTGAAGAGCGAGTTCATTCGTGAAACGGAGCTGCTGAGGGAGATGCCGGGGCAATCCCAGAGGTGAGGCGGAGGCAGAGGCTGAGGTCACCCAGATGAAGCAGCCACAGCTGGGGCCGGACGCACCACCACACGAGAACCATGTCCAAGGAAATTCCACGCGTTCACGTGTTCCACATCTGGGGCAGACGCGGGTACAGAATATAAGTTCGGCAGACAGAAGAACAGCCATGGACAAGAGAAGACCCACACTGTTTGTGTAGGGTGCTGAGCATTTGAGAGGAGCTTTGTGTCTGAAACACCTTTGTGGCCCAGAAGGCTGACTCCCCACTGAAGATAAGAGCTTCCTTTGACGGCTCTCAGAGTTGTCACTGGGGAGAGGTTGCCTGCTCAGGGACTTGGTTGACATGTGACTTCAGGCCAGGCCATAGAAGTTGAGTGATGGCGATGTGTATCTCCCACACGGGCTAATCTACTTTCCCCCCATGCTTTGACCCATGTGTGTGCATACTGAAATGTGTCCAGTAACGGCCTGTCCTTCCTCATGTTGGGGGCCTAACGATGGAGTTACGGGTCTGACTCCTTCATTTCATGGACGGGCAAACTGAGACCCATACAGGGACGTGGGGCTGCCCAATGTCACCAAGTAAAAGTTGCAGAGTTGGATTTTCCCACATTTACTTGATTCAAAGACTTCACAGAGGCCCTCTCCCACTCCTCACGCCCATATTCACATGGGAGCTGCTGAACTCGCCTCCCTGTGAGCTGACAGACACCACAGAGTGGGCCGGCAGGGAGACCAGCCCGACGTCACGGCTCGGGCGTCACCCAGACTGCAGGGAGAGTGCAGGGAGAGTGACGCGGCAGAGAAGAGCTTTGAGCACACCCTTCCTCCCCCACCAACACGTCTACTCCTGGTTTCATTTTTAGGGGAATCCCCCCTGCCTTCAGCCAGGGGCCTCATGAGGCAAATGGCTTGAGTCACTGTCGCCGCAGCCCTGGGATGGAGACCACAGACGGTGACCACAGGGCTGGGGAGCTGGGGCTGTTTAGAAAGCAGTTTCCCTTTGACTGTCTGGCTAGAGGTTACTCTTCACACATGTCCCAGGTCCCGTCTGCCCTCCCCGCGCACCTCTCTGTCTGATGGTTTTGAGCTGCAGCTGGTGAGCATGTCCTCCCTAGAGCCCAGAGAGTGGCATGCAGGCTCCCCAGCGGGGCATTCTGAGACCTTCTCCCGCCCACGTGGCTGCCCTTGCCTCTGTGAATCTTACACATAGAGATGCAGACCTCCGTGCTTTTGTACAAACTTGTTTCTAATGTCTAGACTTCTCTCCCCAATCTGGACTGCTTGGAACATTCCCTCCTCATTCTTTCATTTTAAAAAATGGCTTATTTTTATACATTGTGATAAAATGTACATAACCTAAAATTTACCATTTTAGCCGTTTTTTGAGTGTACAGTTCAGTGGCATTAAGCACATTCACACTGCTGTGCAGCCATCACTGTCACCCATCTCCAGAACGTGTCATCTTACAAAACCAAAACTCTGTCCTCATCAGACAATGGCTCCCAGCCCCTCTTCCACCACAGTCCCTGGCAGCCACCATTCTATTTCTGTCTCCATGCATTTGCCCACTGTAGGCGCCTTATAAGGGTGGAAACATACAGTAATTATCCTTTTGAGACTGACATTTCACTTAGCATAATGTCTTCAAGTTTCATCCATGCTGTAGTATGTGTCAGAATTTCCCTCGTTTTTAAGGCTGAATAGTATCCAGTGGGGTGTGTGTGTGTGTGTATACATATATGTGTGTACATATATATGAGAATTTGTTTATCCGTTCATCCATTGATGGACACTTGGGTTGATTCTACATTTTGGCTATTGTGACTTAATTTGTGGCCTTCCCAGAGGAAGGTCCTATGTGTGCTTGAGGAGAATGGGTGTGTTGTTGTTGGGTAGTGTTCTGTGTTACAGCTGTTATTCAAGCCCTCTAGTTCCTTACTCATCTTCTGTCTGGTTGTTCTACCCATTATTGAGAGTGGAGACTTGAAGTCTCCAACTCCTGCCTTTTTGTAGAATTATCTACTTCTTTCTTCAAGTCTGTCCATTTTTGCTTTATATATTTTGGTGATCTGTTATTAGGTACATAAATGTTCCTTCTCATTCTTAAAGATTCTATTTAAAAGCTCCAGCATTTAGCCTCCCCCAGCACCCTTGCCTCTGCCTCCCCCCCAGTCCAGACAGAGTAACTATTACCTGTGTGTTCCCTGTAACTAGTGTACAACTCTGTGTATCACATTCTGATTTAATGAATCATTTCTATGTCTGTCTTCCCCGATGAGTTTGTCTTGGAGGACAAAGAGTTTTGTTGTATTTCTGTTTGCATCTCCAGCGTCTGGCACTGCTGGTGCTCAGTAAATGTTCGCTGAGTGGACATTTGTTATGAATATAATTGTTGTGTCACCTGTATTATTCCTGGGATAAAAATACTTCAAGTCAGAGGTTCTCAACAACATCATTGTTTCTTGTATAAGTAACTTTAAGCCTCCAAGGTACTTGCTCTTCTCTCTCAGTTGATGCATACCATCACCCTACAGGGGAGGTAGGGAAGAGTTTAAATACCATTTTATGTCAGAAAACTGGGAATCAGAGACTTAGACAGATTGAATGTCTTGCTAGAGGTCGAGATGGCATGGGGCAGACCTGGGACTTGAACTCAGGTTAGTCTGGTTCCTGACCAGGGCTCCTCTCCCTGTACCCACTGCCCTGGTAGGCTCCACTCCTCATGGCTGCCTTGGCTGGGATCACAGCCTCTGTGCACAGATGAGGGTAAGCCTGGCTCACATGGGGGCTGAGCCTTTCATTTCTTGGGAAAAATTCTGGTTAGCCTTCGGATGTGTTATAAGAAGTTCCAAGCAAGTCTGTGAGACACACCTCACTAGATCCATTTTAGAAGTGATGAATACTGAATACCTTGCTCACTGTGGCACAGGTAGGAGCTGGGGCTCCAATCTGGGCTTCTTTAACGCAAAGTATCATGTGCTTGTCATTTGATCTAAAGTACCCCAGGCCATCTTGGGATAGTCAGGAGCTTTTTCTTACTTTGAAAGAAAATCTGCTCCTTGCAACTACCCTCTCCCTCTGTCCTCTGGAGTCCTACAGCATGAACCTGCTCTGTCTGCTCCTGACACCCTTCCAGAGATGTGGTGACAGGGACTATGTTCCCCCGAGATTCTCCTTCCTCAGGCTGAATGTTACCCATGCCTTCAAGCTTCTCCACGGCTTTTTGAGGAACCTGAAGTTCAGTTCCTTTCTCCCCGGGCTACTTCCTTCAAGTATGCTCTGGGTAATCCATCTGCTGGGATTTAGTGACTGGAAAGGCACACCCCTAACAGGGCATCACTGGACTGGCAGGGAGAAAGACTTTGGAGGGCTCTAGTTGTGGTTTCCTTGAGTGGATGGGTATATGGCTGTTGGGTGGAGAACAGGAGGAAGAGATGAAGGAGGAGAAATCAGAGACCTGGTATGTGTGCTGAAACAGAAGTAGAGGGGTCAGGGCTACTGTGGGCCAAGCTGCTTCCCAGCGTGGGCTCCAGTTCAGAAGAGCCCTTCTGGCCCTGTGCTGGTTGCAGGATGAACTGCCTTGGGAGTGATGGACATTCCTAGACTACCCCTCTTTGGTGGTTGGAGAGGGGTTTTGGATGGTTTTTGACAGAGTCCATAGTGTGATCCTTGGGATTTTGGTGACTGGGAATTCTGTTTATGGCTCCCTTCCCTCTTGCAAGGTCCTCTAGAGATGGCTAGCTTTACTGGTCCATTGACTGGCCTTGACAGTGAGGGGAAAACAGGGACAAGGGATAACTAGAGAGGGTCTGATGAGGACTTCCAGGTTTATTTTCTTGTACACGATGATAATATTTGCCCTTACCTTATAGAACTGCTGAATATGATTAAAAAGGCAATGCCCATGAGTGCTCTGTGCAATGCCTGATGCCAGACAGCACAAGGTCTGCAGTTGCACCTGGTACTTGTCCTGTGAAGGCAGCTGGTAGCTCCTAGAGATGTTTCTCCATTACTCTTTGAGGAGCTGGGTGATGTCTGTCACTTTCATGCTCTGAAAGCATTTGTGGGCTGAGAACTGGACAGGACAGAGGACAGGATTTCAGTCCTGGCTCTAAATGCCTGTGTGACCAAGGGAAGCTTCTTCCCCTCTCTGAGCCTCCACTTTCTTTCCTGGACCATGAAGGCCTTGAACTAGGAGATCTTTGAGGTCCTTGGGCCTATAGAAGCCGGGGATCCGGGCCATGGGCAGGGTGTCACTTCCTGATGCTCTTGACTCTTTCTCCAGGGAAGGGCACCCCATCCACTCCACTCTTTGCCAAGAAATCTGCTGGTTCCCTAGACAGGCCTGATAAGATGGCGTGCTGGAGATGGGTCTGGAACTGGGGGTTCTGAGGCCAAGACTGTCAGTTCCCCTTGCATGAGGGTGGGACCTGAGATTGGTGCCTCCCTGCCAAATGCACTGAAGACACCCATCCCAGGGAAGGGGTGCTGCCTGGATTCCCTTCAGGGCTCTTGCCCTCCCCTTGCCCTGGACAGCCCAACTCATGTCCTCAAGTCATGGGGAGAGTTCAGTATGTCCTGCTATGACACATGGCCAGAGGGCAGTAAAACTCAAGCCCTTCTGGCGGGGGCACGTGACCCTCATGAAGTTAGCCAGGCCTGACTCAGAGCTCAGCCTGCCAGCCCCCGAACCAGCTGTTCCCTGGGCCACCACACAGAAATCATACCATGGGGGATGGCATCAGACTGCAGGAAAGCGTGTCCCCGGCTCTAGGGCCAAGGAGAGGAATGCAATATCAGCCTGGCACAGACTGGCCTAAAAGAACAGCTGACTCTCTGCAGGGAAAGCTGAGATGAAGTCCCAAGTTCCAGACTGGCTGGTAGCCTCAGGACAGGGATTGCTGATGATCTTAAGCACTGCCAAGGAGAGAACTGGACGGACCCTCTGAGGCCAAGCCCCTAATCCCACCCTCCACCTGACTGTGTGTGACCTTCACTTGGTTCCTGTGCTTCAGGACTCGGCTTCCCCGGTGGGGTGAATACGAAGGTGTTAAGAGAGCAAATTTTGTGGTGGCTTCACTTAAAATTTGGGGACGCTCTTCCTTCAGCCTTTAATGGAAATGTGACTATGAAGGGTAAGAGTAGGCTTTGTCATTATCTGCTGCTGTGGGCATTCTCCCTCTTCACAACAGGCTCACCTTTCCTCACCATGTCCTATATCCAAGCTGGTACTTCTTCTCTCATTTTTTAGAAGGAAAACTCCTTCATTCTGGATTATGGGGAATGACCACCTGGACATTTCACTACACAGTTGAAGAGACTTGGACTGACCAAGAAAGTCTTGTTTCTAGTTCCGGCTCTACTGGTGGCCTCTTGAGCAATTCTCTGCCCCTTCTGGCCTCAGTTTCCTTCTTTGTAGTGTGTGAGGTGTTTCTTTCCAATTTTGTCTCAAGGTTTCTAATTTCCTTTTGGAAATTTAACTTTGTTTCCCTGCCCTTTGTCTCACCAATGGATTAAATGGGAATGTCTGAGAAATGGTGCATTTTGGCTGGAGACCTGCTCAGGACAATAAAGCTCTAACCTCTAATGTGGAGGGCAGATCGAAAATTGCTGTCCCCACCCTGTTTGCAAAAAAGATAGGATGTTTCGTGTTCATATTGCCCCCATGGTGGAGGGTTTTCACAAGGGGTCTTTCTCACGCGCGTGCACACACACACACACACACACACACTCCAGTGGGGAGTTGCTGGGGGAGGACAATGTTTGTCCCAGAATGAAAGTCAGGCAGAAAAGTGCCCTTGGCATCAGGCCCTGCTGGGATTATCTTCCTGGAGGAGCGATAATTTATTTTTCCCCGGACCTCGAGATCGTTTAAGGGGATTCCAGAAACTTCATGTGAGCAGTGAGGACCTGGTATCCTGGGGCTGCTGGCCAGTAAGTCGAGCTCCTGCTGACTGGGCGCTGGTGGCAGCCGCCTGGGGCCCTCATGGCATCCCAGGTCATGTGAGAGACTTATCAGGAGGCCAGTGCTCATCTCTCAAGCATTCGGGCGGGGACCTTTGCCATGGAGCTGTCAGCATGCCTGTGTCAAATGGCTTCCTAGGGGCAGGGCCACACTCCAGGTGGCCCTCTTGGCCATCCCGTCACCCTGCTCTGTGGCTGACAGACACCCACAGCCGTATCTCTCATCCGTGCTGCCAATGGCCTGGATCTGGTTGAGCAGCTGGGCCTGTAGCCTGTGGCCGGAGGGAACCCTACACACGGGCTGCTTGTGAGCTCAGCTCCACACAGTGAGGAAGAGAGCGAGAGGAAGCAAAATTGCGTGCGGGAGATTCCTAGCACATTGGAGCGATACAAACGAGACCAGTCCGCCTAGACTCGATCGAAGGTTCCTCAGCACCCGGTCACAGACCTGTGAGGATTTGTGAAGAATGTTCACCAGCCACGGCAAAACGGGGGAAAACAGAGCCAACAGAATGAATTTTTAAAACTCATGTGGCTTGAGGAATTTTTCTTCATTTGAAATGATATCCTTGCTACCCTTTAATGTTAAAATGTTTTTCTCCTTATGAAATGTTAACAATATTAGATGGTAGTTGGTTTTTAAAAACATACATACCCACCTGACAACCTACATCAGTCCTCTGTCATTAAGAAAATTATTTTTACTGATGGATGAATTCCAGAAGTCTAGGAACCAGTCTATTCTCAGGGGATTTGTGATTAGAGGGAAATGGAAGAAAGTGTGGGAACTGGGAGACCTTGGTCTACAGGCAGCAGGTGACCGTGTCTGTTTTGCTCACTGGGGTAAGCTCAGCACGGAGCACATGGGTCAGTAAAGTTGTTTTCTGTAAAGGGCCTGGTATTCAATATTTGAGACTTTTGGGGCCGTATTGCCTCTGTCACAACTACTTCGCTCTGCCCTCATAGCATGACAACTTCTATAAATGATATATAAATGAGAGTGGGGCTGTGTTCCAATAAAACTTTATTCACAAAAACAGGTGGCAGACCTGTTTTTGTGAATAATTCACAAAATTCACAACTCTGGCCCCTGATTCAGCTCAGGGGCCAGAGTTGGCTGACCCCAGTCTAGCACAATGTCTAGCATCTAGCAAGTATTTAATAGGCGTTTCCAGTCAGCGACGAGGAAACACCGCAAGGGGCTGAGG
Source organism: Mellivora capensis (assembly GCA_004024625.1). Taxonomy (NCBI): domain Eukaryota; kingdom Metazoa; phylum Chordata; class Mammalia; order Carnivora; family Mustelidae; genus Mellivora; species Mellivora capensis. The sequence goes on from PISX010008544.1 coordinate 31,493, forward strand.
TAGGATTTCAGAAAGATCACTGTGGTCGGCTGTGTAGGATGGGTGAAGGAGAGAATGAGGTGAAGCCCAGGCCTGGAGGGCAGGGAGGGGTTCAGCCTGGAGCCTGGCAGGAGGGAAGGAATGAAGATGTGGGAATGGCTGAGCCCATGTGATGAGGATATGTTTAAAGAGGGAAGAAAAAGCCATGATAGCTGGAATTAAGGTCCCCATTCCTTTGACTCTGCTTCCCATGCTGCAAACCATGCCTCTAGAACTCAGAGCCTTATTCAGTCTTAAAAGCTTGGCTCTTCCAAACCACATTCTTGGCTTTCAAGACTGTTTTTGCTATGACTTTCCAAAGCCCACTCCAAAAGCCAAGAATCTGATTCTTTGCTTTCTCTTTACATCTCAGCTATGCCAGCTTTGCTTGGAGGCAGTTAAGTCCTGAATGTCTTAGCCTCCTGATTTTGCTTTAATGGGTGAAGGGAGCGCTTTAAGAAAAGAAAAATGAGAGTGAAGATGTACTTGTTAACTTACCAGAGTATTTTCCTGCCATATTTGGTACCAATAAGAGGCAGGAAAGTCTGGGGAGGGTGCTGCTCTTGGTGAAGGCACGATGAGTCGGTCTTGGACATCTGCGATGATGAGGAACATTCAGTTGGGATGTCCGGGGACACTCAGAATTGCCTCCCAGGCTCACCCAGAGGGCAGGTTTGGCTCGAGAGTCCTGGAGGGAGCTGCGAGCGGAGGAATTCTCTAACAGTGGGAAAAGCCAGAAAATCTGAAGTGTAACTTTAAAAACATGCTATCATTTATCCCCTCCTTGGGCAACCATCAGTCTTTCTGTCTCTGTAGATTTGCCAGTTTCGGGCCTTTCATATACATGGAATCATATCATGTGTGGCTTTTGTGTGTCTGTCTGACTTCTTCATTGAGCACATGTTTCTAAGGTTCATCCGTGTTGTAACATTTACCGGCCCACGATTCCTTTTTATTGCCAACACTAAATAATATTGCATAGGTAGATATACTACCTTTAATCTACCCATTCATCAGTTGATGGACATTTGGGTTGTTTCCACTTTCTGGCTATTATGAGTAATGCTGCTGTGAACTGGTATACAAGTTTTTACGTGGAGGCATATTTTCAGTGTTCTTGGGTATATACCTGGGAGTGGGATTGTGGAAGGATGACTTCTCTGATCTTATATCTTGTACCACCCTATGCTCTGACCACAGTGGGGCTCTACTCTCCCACCCCTAGCCCATACTTGAGTCCCCTGACACTCTGCCCACACTGCCTGTCTCCCCTGAGAAGTTCTTCCCGTCTATCATTTGGGATCCAAATCCTATGTGTTATTAAAGGCCTAGCCCAACTATCAGTTCCTCCACAAAACCTTCCTCTAATGCCTCTTACAGAGATTCATGCAACGTCACGATTGTAACATTAGGATTTTCGGCTTTGGATCACAGTTATTTTGTGCCTGGGTCTTATAACTTTCCTAGAGTATATACCTCCTAGCTTCATATAGACTCTGGTTTTAGATTTACTTTAAAAGATTTTCTTTCTTTCTTTATTTTTCAGAGACAGAAAGAGAGACAGAAAGAGAGAGCATAAGCAGGAGGAGCCGTAGGAAGATGGAGAAGCAGGCTCGTTGCTCAGCAGGGAGCCTGATACGGACTCCATCTCAGGACCCCAGGATCATGACCTGAGCTGAAAGCAGACATTTAACTGACTGAGCCACCCAGGCATTCCTAGATTACTTTAATATTCCAAGTGCTTTGTACACAGCAGACTCTACATAAATGTTTGAACAGGGAGCATTCAATGTGTTCTGTTATTTAATGATTTTAAGATGATACCTCTACACCCTGCGTGGCTATCAGGATGGCCAAAGCCCTTCCCATTTTCTCAGAATGAAGACACATTTTCCAAGCAGCACCTGGTGAATAAGGCTGAGCTGCCCTCTGTTCCTCCGTCCCATTCCCCGTGTCTCCAAACTGACATGGACATCTCAGCCTCTTCCTCACATTTCCAGCGAAAATCTAAGGAATTACTCTGAAAAACAGGGTTATGCAGTTTGGATTCTGACTTCTTTGAGCATTGCTCATGACTTTGAAATTTATAAACATAGACATCTGTCTTCCCAGATGACCTACCAAATCATATTCCCCTAGAAAGCAGAGCTAAATTAGATGTTTAAGGGATCAGAAAGTGAAATGGACTAGATGATCTCCTGTCCTGTGCAAGGTGGGGTGAGGGTCTGACACATGGTCATCTGGTCTCGGAGGATTATTTCCACGAGCAAGTGCATACATTCCTCCCAAGGCCACCCAGAGGGTAAGGAAGGTTTTCTTTCCTTGGACGTAAAATCTTCCATCCTGCAGCTCTCAGCCATCATTGGCCCAGCCCCCTGGGGCCCCTCAGACCACCTCCACTCCTTCTGTTCCAGCTCAGCCCTTCAAGTTTTAAAATAGGACTGTGGCTTCTGTGTTTGTTCTTCCCCGGATAAAATAGCTCCAGTTCCTTCAGGAAGCATTCAGTACTAAAATGGTAGAAATAATACATCATAAGCAATCAATTAATACTAATGGATACTCTCAAGTAAGAAAAATACTAGTAATATTTCAATAAAAAGTGACGATATTACAATTGTGATCTTTACTACCTGATGACTGAGCATAGAGCATATGCTGGGCATTGTGCCCCTGAGATTAACTCTCTCCAATAGGGTTAGGACTGCTATGATTCCCACCCAACAGATATGGAAAGGAAGACTCAGCAAGACTAAGCACCCTGATGCAAGCCCCATAGCTACTGATGGACATGGGCTCCTGATTCAAGCATGTCTTCTCGAGTTCAAGGTGTAAGTTCCATGGGCACAGCCTTACTACTGGGTCCTGGCAGGCAATAGTGACCTTTTCTAGAGAGCTGGCTGCTGACCTTTTTCTTCCGTGGTTCAGAGGAGGAGCCTGGGACAGAGTGTCAGGAAATACGGGTTCCAGGGTGGTGTGAATCTGCATGAAGTCCCCTCCTTGCCTGAATGTCAGGAATGGCGTCTGCAAATAAGGAAGTTAAACTTGATCCTCTGTTAAGGTTGCTATTGGCTTGCGATCTGAACTTTCCAACCTTCCCTGAATGCACTAACCTGTCACACTCCCGGGCCTTTGAACCTCCGGTCTCCTTCCTCCGGTCTCCTTGCCTTTCATCTTCTACTGCTAGACTAATAGTAACACATCTTCTGTTTGTTAAGAAGTGGTTTGAATATGGCTTCCTCTGCGTGGCCTTTCCGGAATGGGAACCGCATTGAAGGTCAGCCCCGCTCCTCCCTGTTCCTCCCTGTTCCCTAGGCGCTTGCAGAAGTCTCTGCTCTAGAACCTGGGGATGGTCTCCCCAGATGGACGGTGAACTTCTCAAGGACAATGACTTGTTTGCTCCCGGTGACCTCTGCACTGAGCACGGAGGCTAGGTGGTGTTTGAAGGACTCCAGGATGGCCCAGGCGGTTCTGGTGCCATTTCACGGGCACATCTGCTAGGTGGCGCTGCAGCCCAGGGGAACGTGCCCCGCGGGCTCCCGCAGAACTGCGGGTCCCCCCGGAGAAGGCAGTGAGCAGCCTCAGGCCAAACTGGGAGATTGCTTGGCCAGAAGCCCAGGAAAAGTACAAGTTTCCATTCCCCGCCCTCTTCTCCTCCTCTCTCCCCGCCCCGTCTGCTGAGTTCTGAAAGCTACTAGGGTTGAACCCTCTGTAGTTGCCATTCCTTGAGGGCTAGGATGTCCAAGGACGCTCCCTTCTTCCCTCCGCTGCCTCATAGCAGGGGAATTTAAACCATTCCTTTCCTCTGTCTTTGGACTGTTCCAGGTTTATTATCCAGTGTATGTATGTATGCTCTGCTCCTTTTTGCGGCAAGTTGTCCTTACCCACTCCTCTGACACAAGGAGAGGAAAGATACAGTTCAGCACTCCATGATAATATTTCTGGACCAAAGGAACGCATATGTCTGATCCCCTTCCTATTTGTTCAAACACATTTTCTTTGCTTCTTTTTTTTTTTTTTTGAATTTTTAAAAGATTTTATTAATTTGTCAGAGAGAGGGGGAGAGAGAGAGAGAGAGAGAGGAAGCAGAAGCAGGGAGAGCGGCAGGCTGAGGGAGAAGCAGCTTCCTTGCTAAGCAAGGATCCTGACACCGGACTGGATCCCGGGACCCTGAAATCATGACCTGAACTGAGGGCAGAAGCTTAACCATCTGAGCCACCCAGGAGGAGTCCCTCATACACATTTTATTTTGTTTTTCCCATTTTCCTATATCTTCTTTCCATCCCTTCAGGGACTCAGCGGCCCCCTAGCACACCTTGGACAGAGGGGAGGTAGTGTGGTGCAGTGGTTAGACGCCCGGGAGCCAGCCTGCCTGGGTCTGATTCTTGCCTTTGGTACCTTCCCGTCTGACCTGGCACAGCTTACTTGATCTTTGATGACTCAGTTTCCTCATCTGTAAAATGGGGGTAATAATAGTCACTACCCAAAAGGGTTGTTGTGAGGATTAAATGAGTCCTTAGTGCTTTATTTTAAAAGGGGCTGATAAACACTAAATACAGAGAATTTACAACTGGAATTTACTGGGTCAGTAACTTTTTTTTTTTTTTTTAAGATTTTTATTTATTTATTTGACAGAGATCACAAGTAGGCAAGAGAGGCAGGCAAGGAGAGAGAGGAGGAAGCAGGCTCTCCGTGGAGCAGAGAGCCCGACGTGGGGCTCGATCCCAGGACCCTGGGATCATGACCTGAGCTGGAAGCAGAGGCTTTAACCCACTGAGCCACCCAGGCGCCCCTGGGTCAGTACCTTTGATGTTAGGTTGAGAGTCCCAGGAAGGCAGGGTTTGCTCGGTTTTGTTCACCATCCCATCCTTAGCCTCCAGAAGAGTGCTTGGCATAAGAGAGAGGCTTAATTAAGAATTTTGGAAGAACCACGGTCTCTTTTGTTTCTCCCTCATGGTAAAAATGAACTAAAACGTGACATGATTGTTTGCCCGTTTAAATAGGTTAGGATTTATTTTTATTTTTTTATTTTTTAAAAAATGAATTGGTTAAGATTTAAAATCAATAATGGTACTGGCAAGGGCATAGAACGGGTGCTTTTGTTCGTGCAAAATGAAAGAATCTTTCTGGAGGGCAATTTGACGGTATGGAGAAGAAGCCTGAAAAAAGCTTGACTCCGTAATTCCACTGTCATTTTTAAAAAGAATTTGCGTGTTCAGATACGCACAAAGTTTTCAGTGCAAGGGTGTTCGGTTCATCACAGCAGTGTTTATTCTATTAAAAAATTGCTAGCGATTGAATGGAAATACTGAAATGGTTAAGTAAACGGCATACCCATGAGATGGGATATCAGGCAGCTGTAAATGACCTCTTCTTTGGGAGAGTCACTGATTGGGGGGAACCCTCCTGATACTAGCTTAAATGATACAAAGTCATCTACAAAACTGAGTACACAGAATGGGCCCTTTACTTAAGCTCTTTGGTCCCAAGCCCCTTATCTGTAAAATTAAAGCAATAAGGGCCCCTGATTCTTAGGATTACTACAAGGCTTATAAAAGTGTTTTTTTTTTTTAAGTCCAAAATATTTTATTAGTCTGGGCATGGGAGTAAGGGCTAAATAAATGTTAGCAGTTGTCACGGAACCTGTCAGAAGAACAAGACCGGAAGGAAACACAGCAGAGTGTTAACAGTAGTTAATCCTGGGTGGTGGGATTATGGGAGTTTTCATTTTCTTCTTTGTAAAATAAAATATATGTAAAGCAGCTGATAGATAAAGTGCTGGGCCGTAGTAGGTGCTCCATAAGAGGCAGCTGGCATTATTCTATTTTTCTCTGTTTTCTCTCTTTTTAATAATGAACATGTATTACTTTAAAGCTATTTAATATGGCCTCAACTTCAGTTCTTCGTATTTTTTTAATTAATTAGCAAACCATGACTTCCCATGCACTCTACTCCAGGCTTTGTGACCGCCATTTGGGCTCTATGTCCAGGGGACCAACTGGGACACTTTCCCCTTCAGCGGGGAGCCCAGGGCCCCTTCCTCAGTCCTGCTTGCATCATCTGCTTTCTAAGACTCTCCAGGACTCCCTCCCCTAGGCCATCCCTTCTGTGATAATGGGGTTCCTGCTGTGACTCAGTAGTTTTCTCTTGCCATTCCCTCCTCAGACTTTCCTTTTTCACAGCAAATTCCATGACTCTCCTAAGTGCCTGCCCCCAATTTTATCCCATACCACACTCTCCTATCCTAGCCAAAACAAATAATGATTCTTCTCTCCCTTGTAAATGAAGTCAAGATTGTTGATATTAATCATTTCAATCTCTTTTAAGTCCAAATAAAGAGTATATGAGTAAGTTGGGATTACGAACCAGAGAGGAAAGGATGACTAATTTGATGAAAGATATTGAGAAATGTAACCAACTATTTTGGAAACAAAAAATGAGATTCCTCCGGCATACCTCCACAACAAATAAATTCCAGATGCGTTGAATAGTCATGGCTAGGGAAAGCTGAAGAAGATATTGGGGAATACCTCAAGATGGGCGGGGGAAAAACTTTGTAAAGTCCTAAGATATCCACAGACATACGTCTGTGTCTAAATAAACAAAAAAATCTTTTCTGACTCAACAAAGCCCAAAACAAAATGGCGAACACAAACATATTTGTGAGACTGGTGAAGAAGATAGATACCCTTAAGATAGAGAAAGTCCTTATAAATCAGAGGAAAATATGACGATGTCAACAGAAAAATGGGCAAAGAAAAGTTGAAAGTTAAGTGACAGACCTGTGAAAAGAAGTCTGTAGTGTATAAAACAGATTGAATATTAATGAAGTATTCATTGTACCAAGCGCTCCTCTCAGTATGAAAAAAGACAACTCAGAAGAGAAACAGCAAAGGCTGTGAACAGGCACACTACCAAGGTAGAAATAAAAATGACCAACAAAGATGTAAACGGATGCTCAATCTCACCAATAACCAGGCAAATGAAATTCTTAAAAAAAAAAAAAGTCCCTTTCCCACCTAACCAATTGTCAAAAATTGAAAGTTAGAAATCGCCAAAGTTGTAGTCGATATGAGGGAAGCACTCATTCTTATGTTCCCACTGCTGAGATTATGTAAATCAGTAAGGCCTTTAGGAGGGCAATTTGGAGGTAAACTTTAAAAACATTCATCCTTTCTGGTGTAACAAGTTTAGCTTCAAGAGGACTATATGTGTGCACAGAGATGTGTGCAAAAAGGTGCTAATTGCTTATTGTGGGAAAAAAGGTGAAGGAAAAGGGATTCACATATGGCAGAAAATGCTAACAGAAGTGCCCACAAGTGTATGCATGAAAATTTTCACTATAGTTTTGGAAGGGCTTGGAAGTATCTCAGATGTCTAAGAAGAGCAGATAATGTAAATAAATAATGTACGTCCACTGAACGGAATACTACTCAGCTTACAAAATGAATGAGGTCGATCTATATGTACAGATATGGAAAGATGTGCTTGATAAATAAAAAAAACCAGTAATATCCATAATCATTACCTTCAAAAGCAGGTTGCAGGACTTTAAGTGACATCGGCTCCCCTTTCTGTAAAGGAGACTCTGAACTCTGCAATCTTGGCCTCCACACAAGATTGTCTGAGTGATGATCCTCATGGAGAGACCTTTCCCCTTTTTGAGTTGGAATGAGAATGGCTCTGGATTTATATGAGTTTAAACTGCCAGTGGATGAGGGGTAAAAAAACACTGGCCAGGGACTTTATAAGGAACCAGGTGATGACCCAGGACCATAGTAGTCTGCTTCCCTGTTAGCTCAGTGGTTCAGCTTTGAGGAAAAAGATGGCACATCATCATACAAATGTTGGTTTTATTTTCCATTTGGATTTCCTTCAGTTACTCAGGAGATAAAGAATATTCTAGAAGAGTATGCCAAAACACAGTTTTCTGGATTTTCTTTCTCTAAACTACTTAAATTCCATTTTCCTGAATAAATGATACTTTTCTTCAGATATCATAATGTTTGTAGACACTGGTTACATTTTTAAACATGTTTCATAGTAATTGGATAATTTTGAGATGTGAAGAGAACAAAAAAAGACAATATATATGTAAAGAATTTTATAAGTTGAATGTGGTATTTCAAACAAAAAACCCCAGTTATTTACTTGTACAGCCTTAGTAGAAATATAGTACTAAGAATTTTTTTTAAAGACTTTATTTATTTGACAGACAGGTCACAAGTAGGCAGAGAGACAGGCAGAGAGAGAGAGAGAGAGAGAGAGGAGGAAGCAAGCTCCCCGCTGAACAGAGAGCCCGATGCGGGGCTCGATCCCAGAACCCTGAGATCATGACCTGAACCAAAGGCAGAGGCTTTAACCCACTGAGCCACCCAGGCACCCCAGTACTAGGAATTTTGAAACACTGATGAAACAACCCTTCTTTCTGCTCTTTTGAGCCCATCTCCTCCTGCGTTCAAAGGAACTATCGGTAGCCTCCTTTTCTCACTTGTATATTCAATGAATCTGTTTCAACTGGATCATCACCTTGATGCATAGCCAGGATAAACCTTTTCCTACTTAAGAAAGCATCTAATGTGTCACATTCCACACCTGTCCTGCCCATCTCTTTCCTCTCCTTTTACAGCTAAATGCCTCCATGGAGTTGTCTACACTCATTGCCCCATTTCCTCACTTCCCACCTGGCCCTCAACCCCTCCACTCTAACTTCTGACCCCATTGATTTACCAAAACCATCCTTAATAAAATCACCAAGCATCTCCACTGCATTGCATCCAGTAGACATTTTCAGTCCTTATCTGAATCCTCAGGGCACTTGACATACTGACAACCTCACCTTTCCTGAACGTCTCCTCCCATGATTTCTGAAGTGACACTCTCCTGGTTCTTCCCTCACCTCTCAGACTGGTGAATAATTCTTCATCTCCCACGCTTTCAAAGTTGGTAACCCTCAACTTCCCATCCGACGCCCTGTGCCTCCTTTTCATTTCATACTATTTTCCTCAGTGATCACATTTATCAATCTTTAGAAAAGCAGCTCTGACTTATTCATCCCCGGTCTGAATGTCTGCTTTGAGTTCTGGATCTGAATATCCAGCTAGCTACTTGCTGTGGCTTGGATGTCTTAATGGTTCCTCAAAGTCGAGTGTCCGAGCCTGAACTCATGATCTTCCTCTACCCACCCCTAATCTCTTCCTATCTAAGTGAATGCACCACTAATTCATGTGTTTTAACAAGTCAGAAACCTAGGCTTCATCCTTAACATCTCCCTCTTGTCACTTTTTTTTCTGTGAATATCTCTTTAAGTACTCTCTTCTTTCTTTCTCTACTACATTAAAGGTATAAAGTGAAAGGGATGACTTTTTAAAGGGAGTGAGTTTACCATTGTTGGTGGTATGCAAGCAGAGACTGGTCGGTCACTTGGCATGAGTGATATAGTAGGGGCTAGATGCTAGGTGACTATGACTGTTTTATTCATCTTCTCTCACTTAAACATAGGGTGAGGGTTCAGCCCTCCATTCTCTTGGACTCCTCTTTCTCCTACTTGTGTAGCCCTTACTCCATGAGGCCTATAGAGCTCTTGGAGGCCATGAGGTCAAATTCTAACCAAAGTCCCTTTTAGGAGATGCCTGAATTCCTTAGAGCTGCTAAGGTCCCCAGGCACTATCCAGTTCAGATGAAAAAGGTGAGGGTTAGAGAGCAGGATAGGGTCTTATACCAGGTTAAACAGTGAGTCAGTGGCAGAGCTGGGGCTAGGGCTCATCCTTCTGCTTTCCAATGCTTTGTCTTCACATTATCCCCTATTGGCCCTCATCAGTCCCCTCTGTCTCATTTAAGGTTGGTGAGTAACAATTTGCACCAGACCCTGTCAGATGATAAATTATACCGTTCAAGTAAGAAGGTTGCTTCAGTACTGCTCTGGGCTAGGGTGTCAAAAGACAAGAGCTATTTGTTTGAGATACAAACAAGGAGACTGGAGACAACGTGGGGACAAAGTCCCAGAGGATGTTTTATTTGTTCACCCTCATACCCGAGGACCTTAAGTTCAGATCCGTGACTGTGTGGAAGATGTCTCCTGGGGTGGGGGAGGGAAATATTAGAATCTGTAGGTTGAGAGGCATGCAGTTTGAAAAAGTATATTCAATATTGTCACATAGTTTCATCTAGAGAACACAAAATAGCTAACAGATTCTTAGTGAAAACTCCAGGGAGTAAAGCTCGATGAAATCTTCATGGTTGATAGGGTCACACAAAAGATATGGTGTTCTAAATTAAAGCATTCAAAATTAGCCTTAAGGGTAGCCAAGATGATGGCCAAAAAATCTGAATATCTCAAAAACAACACAGAGCAAGAAGGATAAATAAAACCACACAAAACCCATGTCTTCAGCATAACTGGGAAAAAGAGAATGCACCTACATTTAGATTAAAGGAACACTAACTTGAAGCAAAATAAGCTTCATGTTTTGGCATGCACAAAGAACAAGGACAGTAGGGAAAAATGCTCCACATAAGAGTGAAGAGGGTAGATACTGCCAGAGAGACACAGTCTACCCTAAGAGCCCTGGTGTGTCAGAAGATATGCTATAAGAAAGGAATGTACAACTGTATGCTAGAATGTGAAAGGGTAGGGAGAGATGGTTTTTGGAAATTTGGTGGTGATGATGAAAAGAAGCAAAGGAGAGATTTTAGAGTCTCACAAATAAAAGAGAACCCCCAAATTGGAAAACACAAAATTTCTTCCCCAACCTCAAAGGATAAAAGCCATCTTTAGAGATACTCTATGCACTGATTCATGGACATAAAAGGGAACTCTTAAATTAGAAATCTAAGAGAACTGGTTGACTTCAAGAAAGAAATGTAAGCAAAAGACAAAATCATACCAGAAATCAAGATGAAGTGTCCTTTTACAAGGTGCCTACCAAAGAATGGACTAGAATGAAGTTTTAATTAGGGAAATTGAAGAAAGGCAGAGAAATGATCAAGCGAATGAGGTGATCATACACAACTAATGAATCATTGAATACCACATTAAATACTAATGACATACTATGTGTTGGCTAATTGAATTTAAATTAAAAAAATAAAAACACTTCTATCTTCATGAAAATAAAAAGAGAATGAAAGCAAGATGAAGTTGAGGTAACTGAGTGATGGGCATTAAGGAGGGCACTTGAAGTAATGAGCACTGGTTGTTGTATGTAACTGAGAACCACTAAATTTTACCTCTGAAACTAGTAATTCCAGTATATTTTGATTAAAAAGAAAAAGGCAAGATAAAGTAAGAAGCAAAAAGGGTAAACAGGGTCAAACAGACAGACAGGCAAAGTAGAAACAACATACATATAACTGGAGTTATTGGAGAGGAAAATTCCAGAAGACTTTCTAGAAATAAAAGATCAGGACCTACATATTGAAAGGGCCCACTGGGTACCTGGGAAAATTTACTCATAAAACATCAACTCTGTGACATATTATAGTATAACTGTTGACTTTAGACATAGAAGAAGTCCTTAAGGCCACCAAGCCAAAAAGATCAAAAGATGTATACGAATAAGAGAATCAAAGCTGAGATTCTCTATGATGCAGTAATAGGTGAGTACTACATATGGATTTTTACATATTGCAAAGGAGAAGCCCAGCTTCCTTATAGTACCAGTGGTTTAGAAATGAAGAACAAGTATGACTTGAGAGTCTCTCAAATTGAATAACATTAAAGTAAAATCATACTGATGTCATTAAAGAGACAGTGGATTTTCCTACAAACTGGATTTTCCTGCAACACATATTGGACTAGGCTTGTCCAAAACTCAAATTGTGACGTGAAGTAACTTATCTAATGACAAAGAATGATATTAAATATATTCATCCAATGGAGACACTCTCCTCAATGTTCTATTTGGAATATGGCCAGAAGCTATTTGGAGATGAAATACTGGGGTATTTTTTCCCTATTCAGTTCTAGAACCAAGTGTCAAATATGGTATTTGTTGAAGATATCGAACTTCAAGTTTTACAAAAAAGTTAAACATAACTCATTTTGTTTTTAGTTGTGATGAATGGACAGAGGATGAGGATCAAGTATAGCTATTTCATTATGTGTGATATATGGTTAGAGATACACTTGAATCAAAAGTGCTATTTTTTAGAGTGTTGAAGCTCATCATTGAAGGTGATAATGTCCTTCAGGCTGGGCCCAAATTAGTTGAGGTCAATGAATTAAATTGGGGAAAAAACACTTATAGTGTGCCTGATGGCGATCCAGCAACAGTGAGTTTGAAATCAGATTTTTTTAAAAAGATTTTATTTATTTATTTGAGAGAGAGGCAGTGAGAGAGCATGAGCGAGGAGAAGGTCAGAGGGAGAAGCAGACTCCCCGTGGAGCTGGGAGCCTGATGTGGGACTTGATCCCGGGTCTCCGGGATCATGACCTGAGCCGAAGGCAGTCGTCCAACCAACTGAGCCACCCAGGCATCCCTGAAATCAGATTTTTTTAATGGAAAAACATTTTTAGGTTTTCATCTGCTTTTTGGATACATGTTGACATTACTGATAATCAATTTATGAAAGGATTTTAGATCTTGTTGTCAAGAGAGTAATTTTTTATTTGAAAAATTGGGTAAAAGCATCAGATTATTTTCTTGGCTTTGCAGAAAAATTAAATGCGAGTAACAAATTTCTGTTCTACATGAGGGTCCCTGACTGTCATTGGCTCTATCTTTGAAATTCTAGAGAAAAGACCGACTGTGTCAATTTAAAAAATGAGATATTTATTTAGGAGGTATTTGATCTCAGGATCATGAGTTCAAGCTGTGCATTGGGCTCCATGCTGGGTGTGGAGCCTACTTAATAAAATAAAATAAAATAAAATAAAATAAATTAAAATAAAATAAAACAAAACAAAATATTAAAAAATGAGGGGAAACAATAGTACCCACCTCAGTGGACTATCATACAGATCAAATGACAAGTTATTAAGTGCCTGACACTGAGTAAGTGCTCAATAAAATACGTTATTGCATCTATTCAGAGCCCTCCAACCCATGGAAGCAGGTACTGGGAACTTTCCCCAATCCTGTGTGGCTCTTCCTCTCAGCCACCATTGCAATCTCACAGCTGGCTGTTGGTCGCCTCTTGCCAGCACTGCATCGTTTTGCGTTGCATCTAGGTTAGCTGCTGGCTTGTCTGTCTTCTCATGAAGCCGCTACCCTGCTGAAGGTTCCTGGGGCTGGGTTTACTTCCCTGCTCCCAGCACACATCCTGGCACAGACCCGACTAAGCCTTCAGAAGAGCTTGAGGGGAATGGACGTCTTCGACTCCCAGAATTTCTGACTTGCAAGAACTCGTAGGTGGTCTCACCTGATTGCCTACCTAATTTCTGGAATTCCTCTTTGGACCATGAAACAGATATTTTTCCAGTCTCTGCTTACATACCTCCAGTGGTGAGAGACTCACTATCGTTCAGAGCAGCACATGTTTCTTTTTAAAACAGTTCCATTTTTAGAATTTCCTAATTTTAGTCAATAGGATGAATTTTTCCACCATCTGCACCAGGTTTTGGTTGGAGACTGCAGAGACATGCAGAGAGAAGCTGGGAAATAAGAGTTGTTCAGGATTTATGGCTGAGGTTACACAACAGTAAAAAGAGTGACAAAGCACACAATATAACTTTAATAAGCTCTGCTCAACTCGTCTGAAACAAGCTCTCGGAAATGTCTATACATTTCTGCCCACGGTGTTTACTGGGAAAATCCTTATATGGTTGTTATTTACAAATCCAGACAGGAGTTTATAGAAGGTTTGAAGACAGCAGTTTATAGGCAGTTTGAAGCATTTGTTTGCATGCTAATCTTCTCAAAGTTCTTATTCTGCTCCACAGCTGTGGGAGCAGAGTTAAGTTTTGAGGGTGCGTTTGAAAGCCCCAGGAAGAAAAAGATTTGACCTTCTGCTCCTCAGAGTTTTGTTGCCTTCTGGAAGGAGTGCTAGGATCTTAGCAGATGCTTCCCAAACATCCAGAACGGTCTGCGGAGTCTAGCCAGAACAACAGGTTCCATGGAGAGAGGACAAAGACAGGTTGGTCCTAACTCTAGTCCTATTCAAGCCCCCCGGGACCAAGCTGTCTGCAGTGGGTTGAAGCCTCCCAGAAAACTCCGGGGAACTGCCCCCCTAAACCTTGCACCAAGGGCAAGTGGGTGAGCCTCGGGGGAGTGGCGTGGTTTTACTGAAGGGACACCAGAAAGGGGAGGTGGTACTCTAGGGGTTGATGTCTATTTGCTGCTGGCTCAGTCTTTCCACAGAAAGTGAACTCTAACATGCTGCAAATTTAAAACAAACAAAGTGGTCACAATCCTCTCCAACCGCATAGAGCTTCATCCCGCGCTTATTTAACTTGAACCTTCCCCTCACCCCTGGGAAGTAGATGGGACGAAGATTACACTTTCCATTCTATGGATGGAGAAACCGAGGCTCAGGCTGGATAACATGCCAAGGTCTCGCCCTCAGGAATCCTGGAGTTCCGACCTTTCTCTGCCCACCACTGTTGCAACCAGGTTTTCCGACTCGAACAACCCACAATTATTCGGTCAGCCTCGGTACAGCAAGTCATCTCCTGGGGGAGGCGAAAGGTTAGATGGCAAATGTGACTTTTATGTGGAAAATGTCTCAATACAAAAGCATTTTTATACAAGGAGATGAAGAATAGGGGCTCAGACTGTCTCTGGGATAGTGATCTTTTGTCAGTTTATTAAATTCAGATTTATTGCTGACTTCCTGACCAAAAACATAGCTGTTAGTAGTCCATAACATAGAGCAGAAATATGAGTTCTCAGTGAATCTGAGGGGGAAAAAAAAGAGAGAAGAAACCTTAATGGCCTGTCGCTTGGAATAAATCTTAGTGGCCACATAAACTGGGATGACAGGAATTTATATTGTTCCTCAGCACTTGAATGACTAATGTGGTCAGAATGGGGAGCCACAGAAATTATTTCTCTTAACAAGCTAGCACCTGTTTGCAGACTCTTGGAACTGCTTCGATGAAGCCTCAGAATGTTGCCTTGATATCCCTCAGTCACACCCTCGGTGGGCAGCCACCTTCCCACAAAGCGTGAAGCATTTGTGAAGCTCTGTGAAGCTCCCACAGAGCTGGCATTTCTGTCCTCTTCTGAGACACTTAACTTAGGTGCTCCCGGGGGCCCTGGAAGGTTCTGGGCCAGAGGAGTACCGTTGCCAGGCTGGAGATAATCCTCTGAGAGATACTGACACCTGCCGGGCAGGGGCAGCCAGAAAGGGTCTGAGAGGGTCTCAGGGTTTGTGTACCTCTGAACCATTCCCAATTCCATCCCTGTCCCATGCTGGGATTCTAGATTCTGCCCCATCAGAATTACTAGGTTAGAGCCAGAAGTGTGCCCAGAGATCAGTTAGTTCCATGTTTCAGACGAGAAGACCAAGGTTTACAGGATGGAAATAACCAGCTCAAAGTCATGAGGCAAGAGTGTCTGATGCAGAACGAGGGCTCAGATTTCCAGACTCCTGACCATGATGGAGCTTCTGTTAGTGTGACAACAGTCCTTCCTTCTGTGAGCCTGAATCATTGCAAACCCGACACCACAGATAACTAATAAGTAGATGTTCTACGTTCGGTGCTGGGGAGGTCATCCCCAAAGAATCCCATTAAGATGATCCCCATGAGGGCGCCTGGGTGGCTCAGTGGTTTAAAGCCTCTGCCTTCGGCTCAGGTCATGATCCCAGGGTCCTGGGATCGAGCCCCACATCGGGCTCTCTGCTCAGCAGGGAACCTGCTTTCCTTCCTCTCTCTCTGCCTGCCTCTCTGCCTGCTTGTGATCTCCGTTTGTCAAATAAATAAATAAAATCTTAAAAAAAAAAAGATGATTCCCATGATTCATTACTGACCCTGAACCCCCACCCCTCGCTATAGCATGTGACCAGCTCCACCATGATTCAACCACACTGAGGAGGGCGATAGGACGGTTGCTTTTAGTCACTGTACAGATGAAGAAGCTGAGCCTCCTAAGTTAGGCTAATAAGGCTGCACTTTTATTTTCTCAAAGGAGCAAGAGTCCGAGAAATCAGCGAAATCCCAAATGCATTGAAATGAAGTGCTGTTAGTGCATACCGTCAGCAGACATTGCTGGCGTCATGAGGAGTCCGTAGAACAGCCCCCGCTCTGACCCTGACCTGAGACATTGCAGCCTACTGGGAAGAGAAGAGGCCATCAAAACCCCTGACGTCTTTGGGGTGGGGCTGTCCTAGCCTTCCCAGAGCCCACACATCCCATTCCTGGAGGTTCTGGTTAATTCAACTAATGTCATTTTTTCTAAAAACAGTTCATCCAAGATGTGATCTTTTAAAAAGGATTTCTGCCTCTGAATTGGTGCCCGATTCTTTTTTTTTTTTTGGTCATTAATAAACCCCATTTAAGCTATTTTAAAAACATGTTCATCCGAAAGTACTTCTGGGTAAATTTTATGCTTCTGTTCATTTATCAAATTTGCAGCATTTTATGAAGATGGTTTCTTTTTTTTTTTTAATCTATGCAGGTGTCTTTTCTATCAGGAGGCATAAAACTACGTTTTTCCTCAAGGTGATATGTATCTCGCAATAAATATTTGTATTAAAAACCTGAATTCTAGTCAATTGTTATGCATAGACACACCCGATCCTGGCTTTGTAATTACAGATGATCTGTACCAATGTTGGATATCTTTTATCCTGTGCTTCATAATTAGCTAGTAATTTATGAACTGAAATATGGAGTCTCTATCCCAGGTAACCCAGGATGAGCTGCTGCAGATTTGATTGATTGTGATCTGAGAACGTGTGATAGAGGTCAGCCCAGTAGCACACGGGGGACACGGGGGTGCCAGCAGCCGCTGGAGGAGGAAGAGGCCTTTGAACTCTGGCAAATAGCACCTGTGTGGAAAGATTGACAGTGCCTAGTGCCTGACATTTGAGCCCATGTAGATCTTAAAAAGGCTTTAAAAACGATGACTTTAGCAGTCATTTCATTCATTCATTCATTCATTCATTCTGCTCATTGATGGAGCAACCACAGTGTGCCAGACACTAGGCTTGATTCTGGGGACACAATTGTGGGCAGAAACACACATGTTCCTTGACCTCACGGAGCCTATTCTCTAGTGGAGGGAGACACATCTTAAGTCACTGTCACACATGAGTGTCCTTTCCCTTTCTCTTCTTAGTAATAGAATCCTGATATTGTTTGGGGCGGCAATACGCCCAGCTGAACAACGTCACCTCCCAGTCTCCCCTGCCACCGAGGGTGGCCACGTGATACATTCTGGCTGCCGGAACCTAAGTAGAAGGCTGTTGGGTATCGCAGAAAGGTTTTGCTTTCCTGATGTGGGTTCTGTTCCTTCCATCTTGGGGCTCCCTTTCCTTTTCCTTTCCCTTTGGGATGCGAATGTGAGGCTGGGAGTGAGCCGCCATCTTGCAGCTCCAGCATGGCCAAGAAGCATTGTTAAGTGAGAAGAAGTAAGCCACTTTTCTTTGGTTCAACACACAGTAACTGACTTTCTTGTAAATACAATCCCTACTGATAAGCTCACCCTTATCTTCGATGTGAGATTGTGAGGCCAGAATTCTCCAAATGGGAGCTAGGAGCCTGGAAAGGGTAACAGTTCACCTAGCAATGGTCCACCCATGCCAGAGCTCCAGAATTATGTCTGCAAGGGCTGGCCAGGCAAGTAGGGTTTAGTCTGCTGTGTTTCCAGGGCTCCCCGGGGAGGCAGCTTGGGGGAGTGGGCTGGAACTATCCTCCCATCTTCCCTTCCATGGCGCGGTGTCATCGTGCCTACCTCACAGGGTCTCGCCTATGAAGAGGTGATGGGAGACTGTGAGTGGAATCCTGTAAAAGCTAAGGAGAGGCACCAAGGTCTGTTACCATTCTTCTAATACCAGGCAGTCTGAACTTAAATCTAGCAACGCAGGAAATACATGGAGTAAAAGCCTAAGGAAGAGAAGGATCTTGAATTGGCCCCAGAGGGATGGTGCTGACCATGCTGGGTCAGACACAGGATGGGCAGCTGGGGGTTGGGGGGCAGCATGGCCAAGACAAGGCAGCAGGAAGGGCCGAGAACCAGAGCAGAAAAGAGCCAGGCCAGGACCCACATCCTTCCATGTGTTAAAGAATGAATTGGAAACCAGTGTAAATGACCAGTCACAGGATATAAGGAGTGTGTGTGTGTGTGTGTGTCCACGCGAGTGTGCGCACAAGCGCTCATGTTGCTAGAGAGGAAGAGAGAAAGACAGGGAAGAGAGGGGCACCTAGGTGGAAATTTCTCCAATAGTCCACCAAGCTGAAAGGATGTGGGGCCTCGGAGTTTTTTGAAGCGGGGTTTCCGAGGTCTGGGGGCCCAGAGTAAGAACCCAGGCTGCAGCACGTGCGGAGAAGGGTCGCCTCCCTCTTCGGACCCAGAGCTGCCCACCTGCTGTTTGACACGCACAAACGCGGGAGTTCTTTCCACGAGGCGTGGCCGGGCCACGGAGAGACGGATCCCCGGTAATGAGACAATTAGCTCCTTGCATTCTTCCTGAAGGAACAAATCAGGGCCCCCGTGGCATCTGTCCCCTCCTGTTCCTCCAGCTGGCCTCCTTGCCACGTGCACACCCTGCTGGGAACCGAGCCCCGGCTGCCTGCGGCTGCGGCTGCAGCCCACTTGTGCTCCCCGGAGGGGTTCGGGGGAGGCTGGAGGAGCAGGAAGGAACCAGAGGCTCGCGGGGGGCGGAGAGATGGATGTGTGCGCGCCCCTGAACTCCTCGTCAAAGTTCCCCTGCAGGGTTGGCAGCCCCTTCTCGAAAGCTGCTCCGTAGCGGAGGTGGCATATGGACTGTTGACAGAGCAGCTGCCGGGGAAGAAGACGCTGAAAGGAAGCCTCGAGGGATAAACAGAGAAATCCGTGGCTCTCCGTGGGGCCCGCGGCGCAGGCTCGCTGACTCTTCTCTCCTTCCCCTTCCCCGCCAGGAAGGCGGTTGGGGCTGCTGGGCTCTAACGCCCTCAAGTAGGATCCTGATCCCGATGAGGACCCTCATCATGACATTGTTGAGCACTTCCTACGTGCGGGCCGGTCCTGGTAATGACTCTCAGGGGTTGATCCAGTTACTCCTTCAGAGCCCTCTGCGGAGAGAGCGCTTGGTCCCGTTTTATAGATGAGAACACTGAGGCCGGGGAACGTAGGGATACCGCGCTGAAGGGCAGCTAGTAAGTGGCCCAATCGAACTCCAAAGCCTGTCCTCCTAAACGCTGAGGTGGTTTCCTCTCGGGAGCATTGAGCGTCAGACCATCGGCCGAATGTTGATGCAGACGCTCGGGGGGTGCCCATGACAGCCACAGGGAGTTGGTTCTCTCCTTGGTGGTCCAGGGTGAAGGGGCAGCTGGGAGTGGCAGCTTCTGGCCCCTGGCACAGCCTCTGGCCTGGAGGCATACAGTGGATTAGATGAATAATACACAAATACAGTCGACCCTTAGGGGGTCTACTTAGATACCCATTTGCAGGTAGGAAAGCAGGGTCCTTAGAGAGTCTTGCCCTAAGAACTTGCCAGAGAAGAGACCGGAGCTCTGGTTTGCAAACCATAGGACTCGACCTGTCTGTGACCTACCAGGAGTGCCTCAGATTAAGTGGGTGAGGGGCAGGCTGGCTGGGTTGGGGGGCAGGTGGAAGGACGAGTGAGACTATAAAGCCATGAGGGTGGTTTACTTCTGAGTCAGTCGCTGATATCTTTTTTTTTTTTTTTTAAAGATTTTATTTATTTGAGAGAGAGGCAGTGAGAGAGCATGAGCGAGGAGAAGGTCAGAGGGAGAAGCAGACTCCCGGTGGAGCTGGGAGCCTGATATGGGACTCGATCCCGGGTCTCTGGGATTATGACCTGAGCCGAAGGCAGTCGTCCAACCAACTGAGCCACCCAGGCGTCTCCAGTCGCTGATATCTTAATAAATCCCTGGTCTAGAGAGCTGGGAGGATATTGTTGCAAGAGCATCTCGCTTGAGCAAAAGATGGCATTTTTTTTTCTTGTTGTCAGAGTCCTGACTGCAACCTGATCCCCGGGGAGCCATGGGTGGGTCTCTGTCCCTCGTGTCTATCAAATGCTATTTCCCCAGGTAGATCAGTCATCCCGACTGGGAATCTGGCCCTTGCAGACATGGAGAAGAGACCAAGAGCCCATTCATCACAGTGAAAGCTGATACCTGACAGAGATTCAATCTCACAACCACGCAAATGGCACCACTACCTAGCTCACCGTCAAGGTGTGCCAACTCATGGCTTGGCTGCTAGTGTGAGGACAGGAACGTTTTCAAAGGTCCACTGAGACCACAGGTACTTCTTCTCCACCTGAGAGACGTGGGAGTACCCTCAATGGGTCTTTGCTCATAGAGAGAGAGGAACCAGGTTCCTGAGCCCTTTTTGGTTGACCTCCTTCCTACCTCTCCAGCCTCCGCCCACATCCTCTCTCCTCGACCTCTTCTGATACCCTTTCACCTCTGGGTATTTGCACAGGCCATGCCTGGGGTGCACATTCTTTTCCATTCACTAAGCTTTTTACTCATACTTAGAAGCCCAGCTCAAGCCCCAGGTTTTGGACTCCCCCTGGCAGAGCTGGTTAATTTCTTCTCAAGACTGCCACAGCGCTTTCCGTATTCTTCTACTTCTCACATTCTATTACTTTTTTTTCTTCTTTTCTTTTTTTTTTAAGGGTCTGCTTTCCACACGGAACAGAGAAAAGAGTAGCCAGTCCTATTCCCTCCCAGAGGCCCAAGGACCTGGTAGATTCTGAAATGTGCTTGCTGTTCCTTTTTGAATGAACAGTAAGCCACAACAGCTAACCTCTTGGTAATCTCTTTTGTACTATTTATTTTGTACAGATTCCCGAGAGAGCTTTGAGAGTCAGTGGGGGGCGACCTAGGGGACTCCTGAGAGGCAGAAGCTCCTGGGATTTTGACTATCCTGAGCTTCTGTCCAAGCAGAAATGGCTACCCCCCCAATGTCTTCCATGACCAAACCTGGGTCCCAGGGAAGGAGAAGGCTGAGTGGAGACAGTTGATCTCAGCCCCAAAGCCCCATGGGCCTTTGGACACCACAAAAGCCCCCTCCTTCATCCTTCCAAGCCCTACAAATGTCATTATCATCCGCGGTACCTAGATCAGACCCGGGGGACTTGTGCTGAGCCGCACTCCCACTCCCCAGCCCTGCATCTAGGCTGTGTCCCCAGCCTCAGTCCCCCCACATGTGGCTAACAAGGATGCCAGCTTCATAGGATGGTTTCGGGGATGAAATGAGAGGTTATTCAGAGGTTTTTACTGCCATACAGTGAGGTGCCTGACACTTAACTATAAGCTTGATCATTGTCATACATTTGCATGGACTCAGGTAAGCACCCCCGGATCAAGATATTGAGATAACTGAGACGTTAAAAGCTGCCAGAAGCTTATAAACTGTAAAGTGCTCAAGAAATGTTGGTTTTGAATATTACCAGGAGGTGGAGCCTCTTTCACATTAAATTCCTTTCCTCCTACAACTCGTACGTTTCTAGAAATCATTAGCATCGTTGCAGTCACCCCAGCAAATCCCTGCAGGTACAGGAACTCAACACGCCAGCCATGCAGAGCGGCTTGGAGACAGGGCCCCGCCTGGGCTCCCGGAACCACTGCTCTGGGCAGCTCACTCCTGTTCCTGCGCCCTCAGGCACATGGACACCCTGACAAAAGGCAGCCAGGGACAGCATAGCTGTTGTGTACTTTCCATTGGACATGACTTGATTTAAAAGATATGCCTTGTATGCCAGGCCCTGGGCAGAGAAGGAGAGAAGGAGCTTCCCAGGCTGGGCCCTCTGAGGGATTCGCGCACATGGCCGTGTCCATACCTGTGACGCTGAAGCCCTCAGAGGCAAGGACTCTGTCATCCGTTGCTCCCATGGAACTAACTTCCTAAGGTTCCCAGACCTCTGTCTCCACTGCTCTGGGCTTCAGCCAGCTTCTCCACTTGATTTGCTGCTCCATGGTACCTCAAACTCAGTGTGTCCCTAAGAAAACCCATTTTCTTACTTCCTAAGCCTGGCTGCTTCTTCGTAGTTTCCCTCCTCCCTCATTGAGGCATCACTGACCCCCAGTCATTCCATCAAAGCCATACCTGAAGGTCAACTTCACCCTTGCCATGTTCTTCTTTCCAGTCCTTTGCCTCTACCACTTCTGCCATCACCCTCGGAAACTCTCAGTCTGTTGGGATCCTCCTGGCTGGCTCTCTGCCAACTCTTCCCCAACCCTCAAGGCCACGGAAAGTACCCCCACGTCTAGGAGTATCTCCATGTCCTTTAGTCCCATATCTCCCCCGCTGCCTATTGACTACTGACACTCTTTACCTGAACCTCTTTCGGGGCCTCTGGATGCTTTCTACCTCATCTCACCCCGTTGTCTCCAGGACTCCTGGTCCCAAGCATGGCATCTGGCCCTTGGTGCTGCTGCATGAATGGATGGACGCTGCGTTCATGGTGGGGCAGACTACGTAACGACAAAGCCACTGAGCTATTAATCATACTTTCAGAGACCCCAGCCTTCTAGAAAAGGCCAAGCTATGCTAATTCAAGTGGGGTCTTTGAGAGTCTTCCTTCATCTCCTCCATCCGTGACCCCTTTGCCTAGCAGAAAAGGGCAGGTGCCTGACACCTCACGGACCTCTGTGCCTGAAAATGCTGAATCTGGAGAAACTTTGTCATAATTACCTCCCTCCTTGAAAGTACAAACTATGTAATTTGCCTTTAAGTGATCTTAAATTAATATAAATAATGAAGTATGCTCAGAATACTCAAGTGCTGGGAGATCCAATTGAACACAATTAAAATTAAGATGGATTTATTAGTATTGTGACTATTATTGATTAAAATGGTAATGATAAATAAGGAGAAATGTTAAGTACAACAGGGAATTGGTAATATTTCTTCAAAGTAATCATTTTGCTGTGACTACCCAATTATTAGTACATTTAATGTGTTATTCAGTGCAATTAATTACCCACTTTGCTTCTGGGAAGGCACTAGGAAGAATTGCTTTCTGCCTGGAGTAGTGGTTGCTTGGGAGAGAGACTGGGAAAAGCCCCTGCTTGCTAGAACTTCTGTGATGAAGACCATGCTCTTTGGGCATGTGGGTCCCAGCGGTTCTGATAGAAGCTGCCAGTGCCCTTGGGGAGGAAGAGACAAGGCAGAGACCAGAGACCTGAGACCATTCTCAGTCTCAGGATCAGGGGCTTTTGTAGCTGTGGGAGGTGGTGATGAGCTGATTGGCGGGGGGTGGAGGGGTGAGGGGTGCAGTGAATTGGATCAGGTCACCTGGCTGGAGTCTTGACTGGGTCACCTGGCTTTGGAACATGAGTTTAGCCCCAGCACCTCCCAGAGGTTCATTTTTCTCACCTGTAAAATGGGAATGACACAGCCTGCCTGCAAAGGTCTGTGAGGGAAGGTGGTCTATCCATGGAGCAGAGTGGCAAGACCTAAGTGATGGCCTGCCCAGAGACCTCAGACATCCTCAGGCTCAATCTGACTTGCAGATTTGCTTCTGGTTCCTGGGAACCACCTCTGGGTGTTGTCTCTGGCCGGCTGCTACCGGTCCTTGATGGCGCAGTGCAAGGTGAATGCGGATGGTCACACACTTGGCCTCCAGCTCCACTCCAGTCCACAGCCTGTGACCTGGCTTATGCAGTCCCTGTGCCTCCTTACTGGGAAGAATGAAGACGAGTGAGATGATAGAATGATAATTGTTGGACATTTTTACAAAGATTTTGCCTATTCATTTCCTATGTGTCTGTACAGCCAGCCTATGAGGTAAAGTAGGTTTTATTAACCTCATTTTAAAAATGAGGACACTGGGGCCTAGAGAGGGAAAGTCACTTGCTCAAGGTCATAGAACTAAGTGGTAGCTTGGGGACTTGAACCCAAATCCTCTGACACCAAGAAGCATGCACCCCTGCCTCTTTAGCCTTCCTGCATTATTGCCATATTTCCTTATCCCTGGAGTCCTCTGGCCCCCAACTCCCCCCAAGGCCAAGGTTTTATTGTATTGTTTCATGAAGCTAATTGCTAGTTTTTACATAAAGGTTTTATTTTATGAGCTCCAAATTGCCCAAATTAGATTTTATTAAGCTCACACGTATGATTTTCCTTGTTTTTATTAAAATTAAGTTCACTCATTTGCCATTTGCAAAGGAGTTTGAAATTAGGATCACTTTGTATCCACGGAAACACAGGGAGAATCTTATATGTGATCAGACTTTTACCCGTAGAATGAGGAAAAAAAAAAAGGCAGCTGATAATTAGGTGCGTAACTCATAGTCAAGCTCCTGGAGCACAATGGGTCTGCTCTTCTGCTTTGTGGCTGAAGGTTTATGACAACTCTTTCTGGTCTGGCTGTGTGGGAGTGGGGCAGGGCTGGCGCTGGGTGGGTAGGATGGAGGGGTGAGAGGAGCTGGCATCAGTCCCAGCTCTGCCCCTTGCTCATGCTGTGGCTTTGGGAAAGGCATATCTCTTGCTTTGGGTCTCAGTTTCCCTATCTACACAATGGGGGAATTTAGAGAGTTGGGCTTAGAAATATTTTTATCCCTTGTCTCAATTCTGACTACTGGTAGTGAGTGGCCATAATGCTGTGATGGGAAGGGTTTGTTGTTGTTGTTGTTGTTGTTGTTGTTGTTTTTTAAGATTTTATTTATTTGACAGACAGAGATCACAAGTAGGCAGAGAAGCAGGCAGAGAGAGAGGAGGAAGCAGGCTCCCCGCTGAACAGAGAGCCCGATGTGGAGCTTGATCCCAGGACCCTGGGATCATGACCTGAGCTGAAGGCAGAGGCTTTAACCCACTGAGCCACCCAGGCGCTGATGGGAAGGGTTTTAATGCCATACCTAGACTCAGCCGAAAAATGCATTTGATTAACTGACTCATTCAGCAACTATTAATTGAGCAACTACTAAGTACCAGGGACTCTTCTAGTTGCTAGGGATAGGTGAACACACCAGGAGAGGCTTCTGTTTTCAGGAAACAGCAATAGTAACAACCATAAAAACAAACAACTAAATAAATTAAATTTTAGGGACGCTTGGGTGGCTCAGTTGGTTAAGCGGCTGCCTTCGGCTCAGGTCATGATCCCGGCGTTCTGGGATCGAGTCCCACATCGGGCTTCTTGCTCAGCAG
Organism: Mellivora capensis; assembly: GCA_004024625.1. NCBI lineage: Eukaryota > Metazoa > Chordata > Mammalia > Carnivora > Mustelidae > Mellivora > Mellivora capensis. The sequence goes on from PISX010008544.1 coordinate 56,713, forward strand.
GGAGCCTGCTTCTCCCTCTGCCTCTGCCTGCCACTCTGTCTGCCTGTGCTCTCTCCCTCTCTCTCTGACAAATAAATAAATTTTAAAAAAATAAATAAATTAAATTTTAAGAATGATGACATTACAGGAGATAAGTCAGAGAAAGTGATGCTAGGTTAGGTTGGGGGTGGGAGGGGTCAGTGGGAACCTCTATGAGAAAATAATCTTTGAGCGGAGACTTGAATGACAAAAGAGGTCCAGTCAAGGGGAGATCTGGTTGCAGCAAATGCTCAGGGCACAGGCAGGATGGGAGGGGTGAAGTTCAAGGAACAGAGACACGGCCAGGGTGGCTGGTGAGATGGAGGTGGGCTCAGAGCCGGAGACAGTAGCTGGATGGTGATTGATTAGTTATTTCTGCTCTTGACGTGGGAGGGGAGAATGTTGCTAATGTGTGCTCTCTGCTTGCAATCCCTGGTCTAAATGATCCCAGCAATGATATTTCAGGGATCTGCTAGCAAAAGCTTCTTCCTGGTACAGGGTGTGGCTCCACTTGTGTGACCGAGGGTAGGTCCCAGTTGGAAGGGGATGGCATTTGAACTGCTCTTTCAAAGATGCTCATTTCCAAACCAGGGGGTGACATGCCCTTCCCCATGGCTTCCAGTTCTGTCCGTGAGTCTGGAATATGCTTCTCCAGCAACTTAGGCAAGATACAGCCTGGTTTAGATCAGGAGGACTATCGGTGGAGGCTGGGTCCATGCTTTCCTGTTCATTAACCATGTGACTCGGCCCTTGGCTTTAATCTTACTGAGCCACAGTTCCCTTGTCTTTAAAATGGAACAGTACTGGGGCGCCTGGGTGGCTCAGTGGGTTAAGCCTCTGTCTTCGGCTCAGGTCGTGATCTCAGGGTCCTGGGATCGAGCCCCGCATCGGGCTCTCTGCTCAGCAGGGAGCCTGCTTTCCCCTCTCTCTGCCTGCCTCTCTGTCTGCTTGTGATCTCTGTCAAATAAATAAATAAAAATCTTAAAAAAAAATGGAACAGTACTAACATTTACCTCTCAGAGGACTGTGAGAATGAAGTAATAAATTAGCACATAGGATTTATAAAATGTGATATCAGCCTTTTAACATTTATGATTTACATATTAGTTATACTATGAAGTAGTACTGGGTTTTACAAATGGCTTTTCTCCCTAGAAGGCCTCCGACACCCACCCCTTAAACGAATTGGATATTTTCCCTTGAGTGTAAATTGTCACAGCTCTTATGGAAAGTAATTAGCAGTATGCAGTATGCAATGGCCTAAAAAAAAAAAAAAAGTCTGTTTCTTTTTGTCCAGGAATTCTACTTCTTAGAAGTTATACAAAAAGAATAAGTAGACTTTGACTGGCTCTGATGCAGGAGCTGGAAGCAGCCTGCTGCTCCTGTTCAGGACTAGAAACGCTGAACGGGATACAGGAGAAAAGTTGTGGATATTTACTCACTGAATGGAATAATATGTAGCAATGGAAACGAATGAGGGACTGCAACGAGCAGGAAAGCATGAATCTTACAGACATAATGCTAGGCAAAAGGAATGGGATGCAAGGTCTGTACAATTTTATATTTGAATTTTATAGAAAATTTATTTTATATGTAAAATTTATATATAAAATTATATGTATTATATATGAAATGTGTAATTCAAATATAAATTTATATAGAGATGCTATATAAAGCTATGTCTAAGATATAAATACACATCAGACGTATAAGTACAAAAATATAAGTAAACATACAAGTGTAGTATACACTTACATTTATACATAAATACATCATGTTTTCTATACTAAAGAAATGCAGTATATAAATACAGTATTATATAAATATTTGCATTTTTATAAATTCAATCTCTTGGTGTTGCAGGTTAGGATAACGTTACTGGGGGGGTGTCGTGGCGGGATGTGGGGTACAAGAGGAGTGGGCGTTCTGGTAATCTTTCCTGTCTTGATGTAGGTGCTGGTTCTATGGGGTACTCACTTTGCGAAACGTCATTAAACTGTACACTTTGGATTTGTGCATTTTCCCATATGTATGGTTCACTTTAATGAGGAGAAAGTTTAGGTAATTAAAAAAGGAAATAATTGGGTGCATAGATAAAGATGTGTGAATAAAGAGTTTGATTGCAGCACCACATATAATGGTGAAAACAGAAATATTATAGCAGTCCAAAATGGGAAATTTTTCTTAAATAATGTGGTAATGATACTGTCTTTAAAATGGTGTTTTCAAAGAATTTTTAACCATGTGGGGGAATTCTGAAGTTACGCTGTCAATGGAGTGGAGTGCTATGATCACTGGGTGCAGAATTGGAGTCTGGGTTATGACTAAAAAGCTTCTCAGCTCTGGAGGATGAAGGGCAGTGGGAGAGGCCGAATGTGGGGTGAATCCCCTTCTGCTTGGCATCTGCTCGCCCCTATTCGAGGGCAGGTGAACAGATCTCATTTCCTGACCTTGCTCTTCCTTTTACTCATCTTGCAAAGCCCCCTCATCTCTCAGCAGCTCCCCAGAATCTCCACAGTCTTGGAAACCCCCGGGGCAGTGGGCCTGTCCTCCCGCCAAGGTCACTTCCCTTCCCCAGCGGGGCTCGAACCCTGTGAGCCATCTGGTCTGGATAGCTCCCAGAGGACCCTCAGACTGAGTCCAGATGCAAGGCATGGGGAACAAGGGACACGTTTTCCTCCCTGCCCAGTGTTTACAACACTGCTCCTGCCCACGAGGTTATGCGTGTTATTAGCAACACTCTCCACCTCTCTCACCCCTCGGCTGCCCGCCCTACCCCAGGCCAGTTTTGGGTTTAGGATGGCTGCCCCCTTTAATTACACAAGGAGCTGGGAGAGACTTGATCATCATCACGTGCAAGAGCCTGATTCCTTTCCCATTCGAGCTGCCTTCTGCCCCCATCTTCCTCCCTAAAACAATGGGAGTGGGGGGGGCCCTTTCCAAATTTTCTACAATGGGTTCTTATTACTTTTATTGTAAAAATGATTAAACAATGTTCTTTATCTCTGTGAGTGCTCCAGAGTGGTGTTTCTCAGATGTTAACGTGATTTGCCTAGAAATCACCTGGGAGATTGTTCGTGCACGTTGTGATTCATTAGGGGTGCGGTGGGGTCGGGGGGAGTGCGGGTGGGGGGATGTTGCCTCTCTAGGGGGTGCTGCTGATCCACACCTCACTCTGAAGAACAGAGTGATAGAGGATAGCTGTGACCTGTCTCCTTGCTTTTCATTGCTCCCCGCCCCACATGTTTTATAGGTCTTCACATTAATGAATGATGGTCTGGTAAGAAGTTTCCAAGAAAGTTGGAATCTACACTTTGGAGGTTAGTCCTTTAGTGGTCAGGTTCTCAGATTTGAGCTCCCTTGCTCACCAAGCAGATACAGCATGGTGAGCTCACAGAAAGGGACCTAGATAAAAATCGAGAGGCCAAGACTTCAGCCCCAGCTGTGCCAGTGACTCAGTTTCCCCCAGTTCAGTATAAACTGTTGGTAAAGAATAATTTTCATGATCCTGTAAAAGGGGTGTCATGAAGTTAGGGAGTACTCAGTCACTGAGTCCTCACCGGAGGCTCGAGGGCCACTTACTGGGGTATCATAAAGGGTGTCATAGAGGGGAGGGCGGTGGAGAGACCTGGACTCTCCTGACTGCAGTGAGTCTCACCTAGCTTTCACCTTCCAGTTCCATTTCAAGTAAAGTCTGTGTTATGTCTTCTTGGGAAGATGGACAGGAAAATATTGAAGCTACGTTTGTGAACTGTTTTATTATTCAAAATTGCAGGATCAAGCAGTGCTAGGTTGGGAAGGTTGCTTAAAGACCCGTAGTCCCATTGCTGCCCTGAGGCACTCTGTAGGAGCCCTGGGGCTCTGGCAGGAAGGGGCCCCAGGTTCCAAGGGGACCAGAGCTTCCGTGATGCTCTCCAGAGTCCCCGGGGGAGCTGGCCCTGGCTGTCTGGACTGAAGACACCTCCAGGGACAGGGGATGACTCCAGGCAGCCTTTTCACCACTAGGTGGGTCTGATTGTTCATGAATTCTCTCAGGTGAGCAGAAAGCTGACTCCCTGTGGCCTTCACCCTTTGACCCAAGGTCTAATGCAGGTGTTTTCTAACACCCCTGATGACAAATATCACTTGGGAAGCTTATTTAAAATTCAACCCAACTCCAGCCCACACAAAACAGATTCCCAGGCCCTTCCGGGGGATTCGATTTGATGGGGCTGGGAAATTTTTTGTTTCAATAGCCATACTTCCCTTCCTTTAGGCATATGAAATCAATGAGGGAGGCATTTGGATACAAAAACTCATTCCTTTGATGCGAGGAGAAAAATCCACTACTGAAAGTGGCCCATATAGGCTGACTTCTTTATTTGATAGTTATCGTAGGAGCTGGTAGGTGATATGTTGTTTTCATCTGAACTTAAGTATAAGATACATATATATCTATGTATATGTATATATACATAGATATGTATATGTATACATATATATATATTTCTTCTAAATGTTTTAAAATGCCTCTTTCTCTGTGATTGTGAGAAAGATACATGAGGCTGTTGGAAGGCAGATAAAACTGAACAAAGGATTGATAAAGAAAATATTAAAATATAAAAATAACCCACTATTGTAGTTGTGGTTAGTAGTCGCAAAATTGAAGTCAATGTCCAATATTCAGGTTAGTTGATTCACTTTTTTTGTCAGACCTAAAAAGAACTACAAAATGCCCATGTACTGAAATGCAGCACTTTCCCTCCTAGAATTTTAAAGAAAATCATTCAGTAGAAGATAAAGGAGCCTTATGGACCAAGGTGCTCATTGAAGCATTATTTATAATTCTGATAAAATTATGAACAAATTCAATGTCCAACAACAGAGTATTAAGCAAATTGAGATATAACCATGAATGAAATGTTATACAGCTTTTGAAGTGATTAGAAAATCTGTATATCATCATGCATCTGTATGCTTATGACATTCACTGTAGGTTATCAGAATGAGAATTTAGTCCACTTATACTTTTTTTGGTCTATGGCAGAGTAATAGAAGAGGACATGGGAAAAGCACACTTCAGTTAAATAATTATTTACTAAATAAATTTATATTTAAAACTAGTGTCATTGGGATGCCTGGGTGACTCAGTTAGTTAAGCGACTGACTCAGTTTCAGCTTGGGTCACGATTTCAGGGTTGTGAGATCTGGTCCCGTGTTGGGCTCCGTGCCTAGCACAAAGTCTGCTTGGGACTCTCTCTCCCTCTCTCTCTGCCCCTTCCCCCTGCTGTCTCTCTCACTCTCTCTAAAATAAATAAATAAATCTTAAAAAAATAAGATAGTGTCATAAATACAATATTGTGGTAATAAAGCCAACGGGCAACTCCATTTAGAAGAAGTAGAGGGTAAGACCTTGATAAATATCCATTGAAACCAAGGACTCTACCATCTTTGAGGTGTTGGGGAAGGGCCTTTGGGGTCTGCTGGTTCAACTTGCCAACCTTTGTAAGGATGTTTATTTTAGTCACCTTGACAAATGACGTTCTGTATCCTCCTTGACTTCTGCAACTGGTAAGCCGCCCAAGAAGTTTTCCTCAAAGTTCGCGTCTACCTTTGGGAGAGATCCAACAATGGGGGGGGGGCTGTGGGGAGAGGCAGATGCTCAAAAGAGCAACTAGGAAAGCCAGACTTCCCATCTCAAATTTTGTTTTTTTCAGAGCAAAATTCTTTTGTTCAGAACAGATTGGCACCAACGTCTCAAAATTTGCATCAGAGAACCAAGATTCATGTTTGAGTAAAAACAAGGAGGCTAGCACAGCCTGTGTCTCAAAGGTTCCTCCTGCCCCCTCCCCACTCCCACTGCTCACATTCTCTAGTTCTAGTCTGCTAGGGGCCCAGAAGCCCAACGAGTCCAATGGGGAACAACTTACTGAGGCGAGGGCCTCTGGAATAAAAGATGAACCCCAGGGCCAGGAGCTCAAGAGAGCAGTTCTGGGGGCTGGTGCAGGAGCCTTGGGTTCCCTCCATTTCCATGGTAGGGACCCTGCCCCTGAGGATTAAATTGACCAGGTTTGATCCTGAATAAATGGGGTAGTACTGGTTATTTTGGAATGAGCTGGACTGACGTAGAAAGAGCACATATTTTGGAGTCAGAAAAGCCTGTATCCAGTCTTTGCTGTCTCTTCTTAGCTATGAGATCTTGAGCAATCACGTCACATTTCTGGGCCTTAGTTTCCTAACTCATGAAATGGGAAAATAATCTCACAGAGTTAGTGTAAAGATCCTTTAAATAATAAATTGGAAGTACTTGATAACTAAAATATTATGCCTGCTAATTATTTTAATAAGTAATAACAGCTACAGTGACATTGCAATTCTGAATTTTATTTTGGGGTTTTGAGTATCGATCCCCACAGGCTCGTGATTATTTAAGGGCTGATTTATGAGCTGCCATGTACTGAGATTATGGTAGAAATTAAATTTCTTTTCCATCTGTGCTCGTGAGGCTGGGGCTGCAGGTGAGGGTGGTAAACCAGGCGGTCAAAGTATCTGAGGAAGGAGCCTGCCCTGAGAAAGCCAGACTAGACACTGTAGCCTTTGTTTATCCTTAGTCTTTGCTTATTCAAAATCCTTGAGTTATATATAAAGAGGATATGCAGGCTAATATCATAATGATAGGAAGACATCTTGAAGTCCCTTGCGAGAGTGATGGATGACAGAGTTGTCCAAGTTGCTCAGATGAGGAACTGACCATGCAAGGGGTTCCCCGTTGACCAGTGACATGGAAGCAGAGCCCCCCAGCACCAGGGCGGGGGACACATACAGTGACTAAGAAGGTAGGCACCTTCCATCTGAGCCCTCTCCATAGTATTTGTACCCCTTCCTCCCATTCTGAATTTCAAGGTCAGGGACCCTAAACCCTGAAGGATGAGAATCAGCAATTCATTGCCCCTCTTCCCCTTTGTCCCATCCTCCCACCCCATAGTCATAGTGATGATGCCTAATGCACGTTTCCAAACATTACTCAAATGATATAATAATTAAAAAAAAATTTTTTTTGGTGGAAGAACCAGATGACAGATGTGATACGTAAGAAGAGTGGAGCTCTCCTTTCCCTACTCCTCCTCACCCCTGGAGGAAGTGCGATGTACATTCTTCTTCCCTCTTGATGCATTTACACTCGTATGCGTGTTAATCACGTATCATTTTGCTGCTTGCTTTTTCCACTAAGTGATATATTTTGGAGACCTTCCTGTTGCCGTATTTCTAACGCATTCTGCTTTCTGATGGATATTCTACCATAATTTACTCACCTATGCCCCTCCCTTATTCATAGTAAATTAGGTTTTTAGTTTTTTGCTACTGCATACAATCCCATGGTGGGCATTCTTGGGTCCATGTACATGAATTTGAACAATGAGTTGCGTGGAGCCCAGGAACAACTACTTTTTTTGGAAAGAGCTCTAGGAGGCGATTGGCCACATCAATTGATATGTGCATTTGAAATTTCAATGGATGTTCTCCAAAGGTCTTCATCAGGTGCCTTCATCAGTTTATATGCATAGTGTGTAAGAGAATGTCTGTTTCTCCACGTTTTTGCCAACTAATCTATCTTTCTACTTTGGGTTAAAAGAATTCTCTTTTCCCTGACTAATGCAGCTCCATATGATTATTAATTGTGTGTGAATTATTTTTTGTGAATTGCCCGTTTATTTCCTTTGCCAATTTTGATAATTGAGTCGTCTTTTTCTTTTTGCTTTGTTAGAAACTCTATATGTTCTGGATAGTAATCCTTTATCTGAGTGTGTAATTTAATTTTTTCCCCACATGAACAGTTAATCGGTCCATGCTCACTTGTGGATTGGTCCATCGTTTCTCTATTAACTTGAACTACTACCTCAATGATATACTCAATTTTCATGTATACTTGAGTTTGTTGCTGGCATTTTTATTCTGACTCACTGATCTATTTGTTAATATCTGCACCAATGCTAGACCATTTTAACAACTACAGCTTACCGTGCATTTTCACATCTGGTAGGATAAGATCCAAATAAGAAATGCTGTTGAATTTAGACTGGAATGGCATCGAGAGATAAATGTGGGGGAAATCAGGGTATTTTCAATACCAACTCTCCCCAAATAGGCTTACAACTTCATTTGTCTAGGTTCTTGTGTAGTTTTTAATCTCCAAATAGATATTGCACACTTAAAAATTATATTTTTTTCTAGGAATTTTATGGTTTTTGTATAAATTGAGTTCTTTTAAAATTATTATTCCATTAATACTAGTATATTGAGATGCTATTGGATTAAGCATATAGATGTGTCTCTCCATAGTTTTGAAATTTTTTTCTTATTAGTTCTGGTAGTTTTCTGTTGGTACCCTTGGATTTTTTTTTAGGTGGGTATCAGAAAGGGTATTATTTCCCAGTTTGTTTTCCTCGTTTATTACCTGTTTTTTTCCCACTAAGCTGCCACCCTGGAAGAACAGGTTCCTCTCTGCCTGGGCACTGCCTTATGTCACAGAATAAATGCTCAGGGCATACTTAGGGAACAGAGACGCGTTTTGGTTTTCATTTTGTTTTTTCCAGAGAAGGGGTATGGGAGACAGTATCTCTCCATCTCTTTAGCTTGGGAACATGTTGCATTTTGTTGTCTTCATTGCATGCGAGTGGGTTGGCTCAGGATTCTAATATTGAAGTGCCAGCCCCTGCGTGTGCAAAGTGAAGACAATGAAAGTTCTCAGGTCATGGTGTTTTTAAGTGCACTAAATGAAAAATGTATACCAAGCATTTCTCACCGTGGGATACGTTTAGGTAGCCTGTGTCCAGGAAATGCTTGCTGTCTTGTTAGTCCCTTATGAAACGTGGAGGGGCCTCCTGGAGTCTCAGTTTCTCCTCAGTGTCCGAGGCAGACAGGCATCCCTGCCCTGCGGAATCACGGGGGGATGTGGGATCAAAAGACAGCATGGAATTTGAAAACAGTGACATGTCATGAGAATATTGAGGTTATTTCTGCCATGCCCAAGAAAGAGCCCCTTCAGTGAAAAGAAGCTGGGAAGCAGTGTGTCCTGTGGGCAGAGAATAGACCTGAGGCTGGACCGCCCTTGGCTCACGGTGTTTACCCGCTGTGTGACTTTTGGCAGATCACAAACCCCTCTGATCCTCATCTTTGTTGTTATTACTGTTCCTTCTGCAAAGTGATAATAACACCTGTTTCACGGGGTTACCGTGGGGATTAAATGAAAAGGAATACATAGACTCAGTTTAGCGTTTTTTCACAGAAGTGGGTATTTAATAAATGATACCTATTAATATTATATTTGTATGAAAAGGATTGGCAAGCCATGATTTAGAACATTCTCTTTCCAATTTTCCATCATCGAAATAATCATACTTCTCACTGGCAGATTTCACAGCTAGTGGATTCAGGAAAAGTTATTTATTTGAATAACAAATTCTTTGCCCATTCCCCAACCTGCACATTGGAGCAGAGGTTAGTGGAGGTGGGCACCCGTGGGGTGGATGGAAGAAAGGGTGATTGATGGTGGTCAGAGAGCTTACTTGGGTGGGGCACTCGCTGGGTTCCAGGCATGCCCTCATTCAGCCTCAGCTTACAGATAAGAAAGCAGAAGCCCAGAGAGGCTAGGTAACTTGCCCAAGGCCACATACCTTCAGAGGTAGAGGCCAGAATTGAGTCAGCATCCTGACTTCAGAATCTTCTACGACAATGGAAGAATCCTAAGCCTCCAGTGTGCTGCTTTTCATGGGTTTAGGTTACTTGCTCACAATATAGGCTTGATGAATGCTTTTTTGAATGAATTAAGAATCAATGAATAAATGCATAAACAAAGGTAGTCCTCCTCGGAAGATCCCCATAAAGACCATACGAGTATGCTGTGAGACCATACACTTGTAAAAGCGTAGGAGTGTGCTGTGAACAAGACTACAAGGGACCCTCAAGAGAACCATGCCATTCACTTTCAGCCTGGAACTCTAGGTAATGATCACTCTTAGCATCTCTTCTTGGCATAGGTTTCTTCTTATTAATTATTCCCAGCTTCTTTCCCATCAAAGTGTGCTATGACAAGGATTGTTGCCAATGGGATACGACTGGAATGATGGGTATCACTTTCTGGCTGTGGCGATTGAGAGGTAGGCGTGTGCCTTCTCCTTCCTTCCATTTTCCTCATCTGCTGATTGCAGGTGGGACATCCAGAAGCCCCAAAGGGCGAGGACAGAGCCACAATGTAGAAGGGGCCCAGGTCATTGGAAGCCTCCTTGCCAACCAGCAACACCCGTGTTGGGTGTTCCCATAAGCCATACAACATTTATTGTGTCAAACCACTGAAATTTGGGGATGTAGTAGTACAGCTCTGGACATAATTTTACTCAAATCCCTGATTCCTTCTGAATTATCGAATCTCCTCAGAGAGTTCTTACAGGTGAGTTTGTCTTGTTGTTGATAACCTGTGAAAGCATAAATAATTAATAAAAAGTGGAGACCGAAGAAGGACGCCCCAGAAGTTCCTTCTCACTGTCTGCTGAGGGTCGGGAAATAGTCTTTACAATTTACAAAGCAGTTTTACCTCATCCTCTAACCCAGTTAGCGGTGTATTTGTTATTAAACCAGGAGGAGATTGAAGTCCAGTTAAGGGGTTTCCCCGATAGCTCAGGGGCAGTGTGGGGACTCCAGCCTCATCTCTCCAGCTGGGAAGGCTCTGCTGTTTTGTCACAAAGAGGTAATAAACGTGCTGTTCTCCGGGGGGAAAAGTTCCCTTTCGGGAAATAGGGTGTGTAAGAGGGTTCCGACAAGTGCCTTGTCCTTTCCTTCTTTACACCTTTGTCTCTGCCAGCATTTCTTTGGGATGGAGTGCCCAAAGCTGGTGATTAGAAACAGCTGCAGAAACAAGAGGAAAACATCTTCTAAAAATAAGTAGTGCCTTAGAACACAGTGTGCCAGGCCTTGTAGGAGGTGGATGGGGCAGCCACAAGGAGAGCTCTGGTTCTCACACACAAGGTGACTGTTTCTGTTGGCGGCTGCTTCCAGGAGCCTCTGTGAACTGGATCTCAGGACCGGGGGCATAAAAGCTGGACTCATCCTTCCATTCAGGAATGTGAAGACTTCCTTCAGGAGTTCGGACGGCTTCTAAGGTAGAGCCTAATTAGCCCGGAGATACTATTAGTCAGTTATATGGTTGGTTCAGAAGTATTTAATGATACAGGAAAATGCTCGCCAGGAAAAAAAGAATCAGGTCACAAAATAATATGATGCAGAATGGTCTAATCAAGAATTTATTAAAATTTGATACAGCCGCACACACACTTGGCAAAAAAGATCGAAAAAGAAGGCACCTCAGTGTAGCACGAGTTATTTCTGGATGATGAGAGATCAAAGTTGAAATAAATTTATTTTTAAATTCCTTTCTGTCATTTTTAATTTTTGTAAAGTAAACATTCACTGTTTTTACAGTCAGAAAAAAAAAATGCTGTCAGACAGGAATAGAGGTTGGTTTTTCCTGAATCGATTTAATTTTGAGCTTTTTGCTCATTTTCAAATTATAGCTTTGTGGGGAAATAAAAGAAAATAAGCTACAGAAATTTTGTCAAAAATAATAAATTGCTATTAATGGCATAAATTATATAATAAGTTATCAGATTAAAATTGAAAGCCAGCATAACAGGTTATTCATATAATACCCCACTTCAAATGTTCCCATTTATTTGGAATCACCTAGTTCGCTTCATAGAGTTCAGATAACATAGAAGCAGTTTCATTTGTCATTGTTGGGGTTTTGGTTGGGTTGGGTTTTCCTAAAAAAATTGTACAAACAAACAAAGCCAACCCTCCACAGAGAAAATTCAGGCGCAAACCAGATGACCAAACACAGGCAGATACTTTTGATGGAAAGTTAAGAATTACATTTTTCTAAAGTGTTATTTATAAGAAATCAAGTTCTTACTACAGGTGAATGAACAAAGGCCAGAAGTATCTTTTGCTCAATAAAAATATAAGGAATGAAAGAACAAATGGAGGCTGACCCTGACTGACGAGTGAAGCAGTCACAACACACACAGCTATGAGATGCCCCGAATGCTGACAAGAACAGTTGTGAAGATGGTCAACCTCTGATGGCCTTCCTGGAATCTCCCTAGAGATAGCCCTCGAGAGAAATCCCTACCAAGGAGACCCTTTCTTTCGATTGTCTCCACCGGGGAAGTGGCTGTGCAGATAACTCAACAGAACCAAAGGCTAAAGGAAGACAAAAACTAATTCCAGTATTTTCTCTGAGTATAAGGAAAAAAGACCTGAAGAAAACCCAACGGTCAATGGAATAGGAAAGGAAGGAAACTCTGGCATTCCAATTTAAAGGAACATAAGGTAATGATTATACTCACAATTATGAGGACCACATCGAATTATGAGATAGATTTATCATAAAATACCAAATGTAAGAGAATATGCCATTCTGTTTCTGCTATGACTGCTATGATTTCAGTGTAAAATCACATGTGCCTACGATTGGGGATGGAAGGGAAGAAAGAATGAAAGCAGTTGCATCTTGGTGAGGTCACATATGACCTTCCTCTTTGCTTAAACATATAAAAAATATATATTGTTTTGAATGCGTGTTTTATTTTTATTTTTTGTTAAAGATTTTATTTGTTTATTTGACAGAGAGAGAGAGCGAGAGAGCGAGAGCATGTATGAGCAGGGGAAGTGGCAGGCAGAGTGAGAGGAAGAAGCAGGCTCTCCACCAAGCAGGGAGCCTGATGTGGGGCTGGATCCCAGGACTCTGGGATCATGACCTGAGCCAAAGGCAGAGGCTTAACCGACTGGGTCAGTCAGGTGCCCCTGAATGCGTGTTTTGATGAAAAGAAAGATTTATATTTCTGCTCGTCTCCATAAATAAAGAGAAGTCTTCTAAATGTGAGATCCTGTGCAATTTGAGTTGATGTAACTCTGCTCTAGAAATTAAAAAATGATTAAACAATAACTATAATTGGTTAATTACACAAATATTTGTTGAGCTTCATATTTGCTTTCTATGGCCTCGGTAAGAAATCACTACAAACTGGGTGGTTTAAAACAACACCTGTGTATTGTTTTATGGTGCTGTAATTCAAGAGTCAGACACAGGTCTCACTGGGCTAAGATCGAGGTGTTGGCAGAGCTGTGTTCTTCCCGGACTCTCCAGGGGAGAATCTGTTTCCTTGCCTTTTCCAGTGTCAAGGGGCTGCCGGCATTTCTCCCCTCTTAGTCCCTTTCTCCATTTTCAAAGCCTGCAATGGCCGGCTGAGTAACATTCCTTCACTCCCACCCTCTCCTCTGTGTCTTCTTTTACTTTTAAGCACTCATGTGGTTAGTCTGGGCCCACCCAGGATAATCTCCCTGTCTCCAGGCCAGCTGATTAGAACCCGAATTGTCTCTGAAACCTCAATTCTCTTTTGCCAAGTGAGGTAACCTACGAATTGTTATTCTGCCTGCCATAAGTTCCTCCTTAGTTCTAGAGGAGGTGCTATGGGGTACTGAGGAAGCAAGGAAAGGGTCTGAAAATGAGGTTCATGATTAGGAGTTGAGAGGAGCCGTGTAGGGGAAGACCCACAATCCGGCGTGGGCAGAGATGAGGGTCGTTGGTAAACTAGAACGCAGACAGTTGGGAGGGCAGCATGGTCAGCTGGGGTCCCAAGGGAGGCCCGTGATGGACTGGCATTAGGCTTGGGACTGGGCTTTGGAGGATAAGTAAGATTTGGGTACAAAAAGACGGCAAAAGAAGCCAGTGGTATTTCGAGTAATAGATATTCAATCAAAGCCAATGAAATAACTGTTTTCATAGGGGAAACAGTCAAGTATTGACTTTCTTTTTTTTTTTTTTTTTAAGATTTTATTTATTTATTTGACAGAGATCACAAGTAGGCCGGAAGGCAGGTAGAGAGAGAGGAGGAAGCAGGCTCCCTGCTGAGCAGAGAGCCCGATGTGGGGCTTGATCCCAGGACTCCGGGATCATGACCTGAGCTGAAGGCAGAGGCTTTAACCCACTGAGCCACCCAGGCGCCCCAAGTGTTGACTTTCTAATTCAACCTCATGCATCAAAACAAAAGGCACAGAGGCAAAAGGTGGCAGTAATTTTCATAGGAAAACTTGGAAGGCTTCTCCTGCCTCCTTTCTTACTACCTTGGTCAGAAATTTCCAGTTTGCTTGTTTGTTTTATTAGCTGTTCACACTCTTATTTTTCCTTACACAGTTTCCAAGGCGTCAGTTATGTAATTCCCTTCCGAGAAGAGTAACCTCTTTGCAATTTTTTTATGGCTTGCAAAGCTTTATGCTTTGAGCAGAACAAGTTCTGCTGTTTTGATTGGACCAGCTGGAGCTGAAGGCTGCCTAGCAGAGAAACTCCTCCTTGGATCCTGATCGCCAGCCCCATTGGATGGCGCCTGCTTTGGAAAGTGAAACAGGAGAGACCCAAAGAAAGCAGACACTGTAGGGGAGAGGAGGTAGGGGGTAGGGGAGGGAAGGAGGCTGAGAGCTGCTATTGCTGTATCCTTCCAATATGCTTCCGTTATCGAAGATTTCCTGAGCATGTATCTGTGTCTTGAGGTCAATGAATATAGTGTTTGGCCTGTTTCACGGAGGAAACATGCAGCCTCACCAAACCGCTGAGTCTGTTGTGCCTGCAGGTTATTTTGGTTATTATGATTTCCAAATTGATTTGATTATTTGTGAGTTAAGGACAGTCCTTTAGGGAGCCAAGTGCTTCTCTTTTATCCCTTATCACAGGTAGCTCTTATTTACTGATGTTCAGAGAATCACCCATAGAATTTTTTTCTTCCAAGTCCTGGATACTCTGTATCATATCATCATCATCATCATCATATCATATCATAACACGTCATGTCACTTCATTGGTCTTGATTCACAAGGGTGATGATGGTCCTGAAAGCCCTGATCTAAAATCCAGAGAACAAAAGACCTCCTGGATGGTGGCATTGCCATGGCCTCAGCCTCAGTTATCAGCTCTCTATGGCAAAAATGGAAAGAAATGGTTAGAATGAATTACAAGCCTCTGCATTCACATTTGTCGTCTTTTTTTTTCTTTCCAAAAATAGAACGCTATTAAAATTCAAAGCAGAGGAGGAATCATGAGGGTCGCTGAGTTACAAGGCAGGCAAACCCCTTAAGAAAGAAAATAGTAGACTAGTTAATAAATTAATTCAGGAAAGATAAAAAAGGTAACTAAATGAAAGAAGACACCTTCAGATGGTATTATTAGTAATCACTGTGATAAGATGGAATAAAATAGAAGTGGACAGGAAGGCTAGAGAAAAGAAATGGTTTCCAAAGAGTGTCTCAGAAATTTAGAAACAGGAAGATTTTGGATCAACCCCTTTTTATAATCACAAGCTTCAAGGAATTATAAAAAGGACATTAGAAACAATAACCAGCAAACTGGAAATTATTACCAGCCAACAGGAAGAAAAATTAGTTTCACAGAAAAGAGGGAAAAGGCAGCTAGAGCCAAGGAATTCCGTAAGCCGGGCTTTAACACAGGAGAGAGCCCTGAGGACTGGCAGAGGAGGGATGTCCCCCAGGGTACAGGTAAACTTGAAGGAAGTGAAGAGGAAATAGGAAGAACACAAAGAAAAATTCTTGTAATATGGTTCCCAAAGAACTACAGTAGAAACAACTCAAGAACATCCACAAAAAATAACCCTAGATAATTAGTGGCTGAAAATTCCTGAAGTCTGCGTGGATAGAAAAGATCTTAACAATATATGGAAGAAAAAAATGCCATCCTGTACAGCTCAATAGAAACAAAATACGCCATAGTTAGCAAAAGCCACCCCTGGAGAAAGCAAAACGTATGGTTCCTGAGTACGTACATACTGGTAATACACCAACCCAAATAAGAACCCAGCCCCAGGGCAAGTTTCCAGCTAAAATACATTGTCGCATTTAGAGATTTTCACACAGCCAGAAAGTCCACAAAAAACAATCAGTCTTGGTGCTGAAAGAAAACGTTCAGAGCTCAGAAAAACTCGTTATTCTCTTATTCCAGATGAGGTTAAGATGAGGACTGTGCTAGGTAGGGTCATCAACCATCCTGGGTTGGCTGGGATGGGAAAGTTTCTTGAGATGTGGGACTTGGTGTGCTCCAGCCAGGTGGCCAGGAGCAAACCGGGATGGTGGGTTACCCCAGCACTAGTTTCTTCCACGTGACCACACAGGGAAGCAGGTTGGGTTCACATGGTCAGTAAAATCAAGACAGAGAATTCTCTAAGCTCTTCCAGTACTGCAGTTTCAAATTTGTTGTTTTCTCCTGCCTTCTAGGAAAATGTTCCTAAAATATGCAGCATTTGGTAGTTCGTTCACTCATCCGGTTAAATATTGACTGTGTGCTTTTTCATGCCTTGGGATGGGTGTGTAGTTACAATGACAAACACGCCCCTGCTTTCATGGGGCTCAGAGGCAGAGTGGAGGGCAGGGTATGAGAGAAACAAACACAACTATGCATATAATTGGAAATGTGATAGGTGGTCTGAAGGAGACCAACAGGGTGATACGCTTGAGAATGCCATGGAACATGTAATTTCCACCAAAGGAGGGGAGTTCAAATCAGAAAAGCCCGTCTGAGGAAGTGGTCTGAAAGCACAGACCTGCAGAATGGGAGAAGAGAGAAGCCAGAAGAGGAGCGGGGCGGGGGGGGGGGGGGGGGGGGGGGGGGGGGGGGGGGGGGGGGGGGGGGGGGAATGAGTGTGTGGAGATGGAGGGCAGGATGTTCCAGGCAGAGGCAGAACGTGCAAAGGTCCTGAGGCAGGAAGGAGTCTGGTGGGTTGAAGGACTTGAGAGAAGGCTAATGTCTCTCTTCCATTAAGGGAAAAGAGAAATGCTTTCCCTTCAGCTGGAAGAGCCAGGAGTACCCAGAATGATAGTGGTCAGAGTGGTCTAGCAGAGTTGATGAGAGAGAGAGAGAGAGAGAGAAGAGGTGGAGGGAGAGATCCAAGAAACAAAGGCTAAAGATCAATAGATAGTGACTCTTTTGGCCCGAACTCTTCTTATAACATCTAAAGTAATCAATATAACTGCCCCGGGGTCTCTCTGATGAATACACAGCATAAAAAGCTTTGGGACACAGATGCAAGAAGCTCTGACATAGAGCTGAAAATAAGAAATGACAGAGACTTAGGAGGATGAGTCGTGGAGGATAAAACCCTACTTAATCTGAGATTTGCAAAAACGAGGAGAAAAAAAAAATACAAAGGTCGTTTTTAGCTATGCTAAGCGCCAGAAGAAGGGGGGTCTTAAAATATGAGTAACATTTTGGCTAGCAGATGGTCTCATGCCAAGAAGACCCAGAAATACCTAAATACGGCTTCACGGTCACCTTAAGAGGCCCCCAAAGGAGAGACACCTGAGGGACTGTGACAGAGGAAAGCAGTTTATTCTTTGGCGAATCTTTTTTTTTTTTTTTTTTAAAGCATAAATGAATCCATAACCTGTTAATTGATCAGGATAAACCTGTAGGGAGGATTTTTCTATGCTTCTAAACTCCATCTTTGGACCTATTGAAGGTTCTAAGTAAAATCCCTGTGAAAATGTTGAAATGTGTTTTACAGTTTTGAAGATGAAACAAAAATGGGAGTCCTGTCTGAAATACTGGATTCCAGAAATTCATGATTACACTGACAGGCTGGGAGGATGACCTACCAGAAGGGTGGGATTCAGCGATGATAGGAGAAGCCAGCGCGACGGAAGAGGGGCCGGAAAAGGCTTCTCTGTGCAAGAGTCCAGGCTGGGGCTGGCGGAGGGGGCGGGGGGGTGCTGCCCTGGTCTAGAGGGGCACCTAGGGATGGGCGCAGAGGGCGGTGTGGCCTCAGTCTGGGAGACTTCCTCCGAGCAGTCCTCCAGCAACCGCCCCTCTCCGCGGGGCTCCTGCGAGCGCTCTCTGCTGGTTCAGGTCCAGGGCTGCGGCGCATGCGCTGCGCCAGGCGCTTGTCCCGTTCTCTTTTGCTTGCAGAAGGTGCCAACAAGGTTCCATTCAACGATGATGAGAAGCTTTCTTCCTATGGTCAACAGAATCTTTGGGCGTGTACATGCCAAGCAGCACAGGGAAACATAGAAAGGAAATGCAAGTTCCTAACAAAAATTTCAGAAATGATTTTAAGCCCGAGGAAGTCAACACAGGTTTGGACTTTCAAATATAACTTGAATGGTGATGTGACCTGAAGCTCTGAATTTTTATCCCAGTTCTTGCCATAAAGTTCCCACAGGGTTTTTTGTTTTACATGCTTGGAAGAAATGCCGAACAGTTTTATATGGCAAGACAGGATAAACAGCCACTAATGAAGTCAAAGATCAGAGAGGGTGAGTTCAGGCAAACTATCAGCGTTACTGAAAAGCAGTGCGGGTCACATGGTGCTAACATGAAATAGAGCAGACCACACGGCCTTTGGAAGTAGAAAGACCTGAGTTTGAATCACACGCTGTCCCTTAGTGTCTGGGCTGGGGTTGTCATATGATAAAGGGGGTGCCGATAGTTATTTGAGCAGGATTAAATGAGATGATGAAAGCAAAACATTTAGCACAAGGTCAAGCATATAATAAATACTCAAATTTATTATTATTGCTGTTATGATTATTGCTATAATTTTAGGATGCATGAAATCATGTTGAGAATCCTCACTATCAACTGATTAAAAAAATCACTTTAATAATAGACCCAACAGGCAACCAGGCGGTTAAATTCACAGGCCTGGTAAATATCTCAAGAAGCCAGCCAATGAAGTCTCATCTAGTCAAATCACCTTTGTAAGCTGAGAGAGGATGTCAACATCAAGCCAAAGTGATAGGGACTGAATGTTTGTATCCACTCCCCATCACCCCGTGCATATGTTGAAATCCTAACCCTCAGTGTCATAGTATTGGGAGAAGTTCTACCCTCATGAATGGGAATAGTGCCCTAACAAGAAGAGATGGGGCACAGCTTGCCACTCTCTCTGCTCCCTGCCAGGTGAGGCTACAATGTGAAGACAGCCATCTACGAACCAGGAAGTGGGTCCTCACCAGATGCCAGATCTGCCGGCACCCTGATCTTGAACTTCCCAGCCTCCAGAACTGTGAGAAGTAAATGTTGTTGAAGCCACCAGGGCTGTGGTAATTTCTTATAGTAGCCTGAACTGACTAAGACACTAAGACAGTAGGAGTCTAAAAAAATAAGAAGACAACAATACTGGCCCAGTTGCTTAGAGGTGATAAATTTATGCAATATTTAAGTATGTAAGAAACAGCACTAGATAATATCACCTACTTAGAATATGCAAAGCTAGAATGTCTCTGCCAAAAGGCAGGCAACGACGAGGTTTTAATAAAAAGAACAAATGGGATAAGATGACAACAAGGAAAAAGAAAAAGCTAATAATAGATTAAGAATTAATCTCAAAAAAGATGATGTTCACATAAAAATAAGTTAAAAAATGCACACTATTTTCACCACCAGAGAAATTAAAATAATTTATTAAAAATATTGATAGCATCTAAAAATCCCCCATGCCGGTAGAAGACATGCGTGAAAGTATTGACAAGATTATACTATGGAAAGGTTTGTTTTAAAGCAATTAAAAAGTAGTAATAAACACAAAAACAATATAGCCAATGAGAACAGCAATCTTGAACATGTGGAAATAGGTCAGAAAGGAACACAGATATATAGAGAGCAGATATAATACAGCACACATACCCATTTCTTTTTCTATTTTGTTTTTTTACACATGCCCATTTCCTAAGAGGTACTTTGGTTTTGTAGGAATTATGAACCCAGGAATTCAAGACAGAAATGTGAAACCAAGAAAATGCATAATATTTGCACCAAGTTGGGTGATGGTCTCTTTAGATACATGACTTAATAAATTGCAAACGTTTTGTTTTGTTTTGAAGACTATAAGACAATGATGTAGAAATCTCAATATAAAATCTATGTTGAGAGATTCACCTAAAATCTATGTTGAGAGATTTATTCACCTTTCTATCTGAAATCTGAAAGCTGTCCAGTGAATGCAGGACAAAGTTTAAACTCCGAAGTTCACTGCTCTTCTCTGGTTAAGAGCAGATGCCCTGAATCAGACTCACTGGATTGAAATTCAGCTCTATCACTTATGGGTGCTAGCTGTGAGAACTGGAAAAAGCTACTCTTTAATCCTTAGTTGATTTCATCTGTGACATGAGGACCATTTGTGTGATCGCTCAGTGCTGTGCATGGTGAGTGCAGAGACCAACCGCATTTATCACCCGGTCCTCTCCCTGCATGTTCAGTCTTCTCTTCTTGCACTCTACTTTTATTTTTTTAAAGGTTTTATTTATTTATTTGAGAAGATGGGGGGGCAGAGGGAGGGAGAGAATCTCAAGGAGACTCCACGCTGAGCACAGAGCCAGACACAGGGCTCAATCCCACAACTGTGAGATCATGACTTGAGCCAAAATCAAGAGTCAGACACTCAACCAACTTAGCCACCCAGGTGCCCCTCTTCCTGTATCCTTCTTCTGGAAGAAGAATACACCTCATCATCTCCTGCCTCTGTCTTTAATCTGATATTTTTAAAGGAAACTCAGGCTTGTTAGGATCCCAAATACAGTTAAGCATCAAAACCTGGACTTGAACTCATCTTTGTTGAATAGCTGACTCCTGCTTTATGCCACTTCTACTTCCCATCTTATGCTCACTTCCACTTTGATGGACAAGATTGTATCAGAACAATCCCCATCCAAGAAAAGCTAGGGGAAAATATCTGTTTAAAGTTGTTGATGAACTACCAAGAAATCAGGATTTAAAGTGTCAAGATCCTTGAAAGAAGGAAGACTCATTGAGACGAGGCTGCTATTCTGCTTTGCTTTTTCTCTTGAAGCATTTGCTGTTTCATCAGAGGAAGTAGGCTAGTGGATGCCTAGTCCACATTCATGGATTAGGAGACTCAGTATTATCACTTCTCCCCAAGTTAGTTTATAGATTATTATAAACCTAATCAAAATGTCAGCAGATGTGTGTGTATGTATGGAAATTAACAAGCTGCTTCCAAAATTTATATGGTGATACAGAGCACAGAAAATACCTAAGAATACCTAAGGCAATCTTGAAGAATGAAATGGAAAGATTTACATTTCCAGCTAAAGCTACAGCAATTACAAGAGTGTAATATTGGTAAAAGATATATAAACAAACTAGGGGTATAGAATAGGAAGTCCAGATACAGACCAACACTTTGTCACGTGATTGGTGACAAAGGGGACAGTGGGTACAATAAGAAAAAAAAATTATCTTCAATAAATGGCTCTGGGTCAACGGGATATTCTTATGGAAAAAATTTGAATCTTGTCACCACTTCACACCTTATGCAAAAATCACCTCCAAGTGGATTACAGCTACAAATGTGATAGTTAAAATTATAAAGGTTCTAGAAGTATGACATAGAAGATTATATTAATGACTTTGGAGGAGACAAAGAGTTCTTTTTTTAAAAAAAGATTTTGATTTATTTATTTGAGAGATAGCAACAGAGAGCATGAGTGGGGGGAGGGGCAAAGGGAGAAGCAGACTCCCTACTGAGTAGGGAGCCCGATGTGGAAGCGGGACTGCATCCCAGGACCCTGGGATCATGACCTGAGCCAAAGGCAGCCACTTAACCAACTGAGCCACCCAGAGTTCTTAAACATTAGGGTGGAAGCAGCACTGAACAAAAAAGGGAAACGTTAGAAAACTGGACTATATGAAAAATAAGAACTTCTGTTCATCAAATATACTATTAGGAAAGTGCAAAGCAAACCACCCAATGGGAGAAAACATTTGCAATCCATGTACTGACAAGAAACTCGTGTCCATGACATAAAAGCAACACGCACGGGCGGTCAGAAAACAGACAACTCAATGTTTTAAAAATGCAAGAAACCTTGAACAGAACTTCAAAAAGGAAGATAGGCAAATGACCCAAAAATAATATGAAGAAGGGCTCAGCATTGTTAGTCATCATGAAAGTAGAAATTAAAATTGAAGAGAGCTAACACTACACACTCGGTAGAATGGCTAAATCTAAAAGGCTGATAATATCACATGTTGAAGAGGATGTGGAGCAACTGGAACTCACACATGACTGGTAGAGGTGTAAATTGGAGGCTGAGCCATTGAAATTACTAACATTCAGCTCTGACCTGCAAAAACCGTAATTTCTGAGGGTTCAAGCAAATACAACCATTCCAGAAAACTGCTTATCAGCAAATACTAAAACAGAATATACACACAGCTTGTGACTCCGTGGCAGTTTCCCTCTTAGGTGTAAATTCAACGGAAATGTGTATATGCGGGTATCAGAAAAACACGATCAGGAATGCTCACAGCAGCATTGCCTGTAGTAGCTAAAATCTGTAAACCACTCCATTGTCAGTTGAATAACAACAACAACAACAAAACAGAAATTGTGACGTTGATTCACCAGACCACTCTTCAACAATGAAAATGAATAAAGTGTAGGTATGGGTGACAACAGAGATGAAAACATACATAATAGTGAGTGAAAGAAACCAGATACAAACGAATACATATTGTATAAAGTTCAAAAACAGGCAAAACTAATCTATGGTGATGGAAGACAGAATAGTGGTTACCTTTGGGACAGGGGAATTAATGACTGGGAGGGGGAACAAGGAGGGGTTCTGGGGTGCTGGTCATGGTCCACTTCCTGACCTGTGTAGATGTGAAAATTCATCCACTGTATACACACTTATGCTTTGTGGCATTTAAAAAATGTGTACATATTTAAATTAGTTAATTACTATTAGTTAATTACAAATCAGGGCTGCAGAGAGCCTAGATAAGTCTATAACCCCAGAACAGTGGGGTGGGGAAGGATGCTGCAGCCGTCGGGGACTCTGGGAGAAAACGGTCCTGTATATATCCTGAGCCCCACAGGTCCACTGCAGTAGAGTCAATGTGAAGGTGTGGTGTGTTTAGGCAGAGAGGACTGGAGGAAGCAGCTCACTGCTCCTTCCAGCTCCCAATACCTGTATTTCCTTTGGAGGGAAGGACCATGTTTCCCCGGCTCCAGTGGGGGACTCAAAGCTGCCCAAAAGGCCATGTTATTTCCTACTCTTACTCATGTCCTGCTTTCTACCTGCTCATGGCAGACACTAAAAACTGAGAACTCTAAAAATGACAGCAACAACAAAATTGAATACTCTTGAAGTTTTGATGCTTTTGAACCCATACATTTTTCTTCTTCACCCAAAACTTTGCTTTTGAAAATGATATTCCTGATTCTCACAGTTTCAAGACCCTAACTTGGAAGTTAACATTTAAACTAACATCTTCTCTGTTCGTACTCCAGTTCTAACAATCCTTATTCTTTTCAGGGTAATGGCCCTCCGGTTGAAAAGGACAAATCTGATGGACAAGGATGTGGGGGAAATCAAAGCACATTAAGATGCTTTAAAATGTTGTTTTGGGAGGGGCGCCTGGGTGGCTCAGTGGGTTAAGCCTCTGCCTTTGGCTCAGGTTATGGTTTCAGGGTCCTGGGATCAAGCCCTGCATCGGGCTCTCTGCTTGGTGGGAGCCTGGTTCCTCCTCTCTCTCTGCCTGCCTCTCTGCCTACTTGTGATCTCTCTCCCTTTGTCAAATAAATAAAATAAAATAAAATAAAATAAAAATGTTGTGTTGGCACATTCACTTTCATTTTCATTCAATAATAAGCAATGATAAAATAAAATAAAAAAGAAATCTTTTAAACAGTTAGTTTGGAATGGCAACAAGGCAACATCAATGGTGACATTGAGGAGTATGGAGTCCAGAACAAGGAGGATGCTCCTCTGGTTTGCTCTTGCTCTGTGGACAGATTTTGGGCTCACACTTTTTTTTTTTTAATAAATTTTTTTTAAATTTCTTTTCAGCGTAACAGAATTCATAGTTTTACACCACACCCAGTGCTCCATGCAATGTGTGCCCTCCATAATACCCACCACCAGGCTCCCCCAACATCCCACCCCCCGCCCCTTCAAAACCCTCAGGTTATTTTTCAGAGTCCATAGTCTCTCATGGTTCATCTCCCCCTCCAATTTCCCTCAACTCCCTTCTCCTCTCCATCTCCCCATGTCCTCTGTGTTATTTGTTATGCTCCGCAAATAAGTGAAACCATATAATAATTGACTCTCTCTGCTTGACTTATTTCACTCAGCATAATCTCTTCCAGTCCCGTCCATGTTGCTACAAAAGTCGGGTATTCATCCTTTCTGATGGAGGCATAATACTCCATAGTGTATATGGACCACATCTTCTTTACCCATTCGTCTGTTGAAGGGTATCTTGGTTCTTTCCACAGTTTGGCGACCATGGCCATTGCTGCTATAAACATTGGGGTACAGATGGCCCTTCCTTTCACCACATCTGTATCTTTGGGGTAAATACCCAGTAGCGCAATTGCAGGGTCATAGGGAAGCTCTATTTTTAACTTCTTGAGGAACCTCCACACTGTTCTCCAGAGTGGCTGCACCAACTTGCATTCCCACCAACAGTGTAAGAGGGTTCCCCT
>PISX010008545.1:0-81090 GCA_004024625.1 Mellivora capensis
CAAACAAAAGCCCAGGGCCAGACAGCTTCCCAGGGGAATTCTACCAAACATTTAAAGAAGAATTAATTCCTATTCTCCTGAAACTGTTCCAAAAAATAGAAATGGAAGGAAAACTTCCAAACTCATTTTATGAGGCCAGCATCACCTTGATCCCAAAACCAGACAAGGATCCCATCAAAAAAGAGAATTACAGACCAATTATCCCTGATGAACACAGATGTGAAAATTCTCATCAACTACTAGCCAATAGGATCCAACAGTACATTAAAAGGATTATTCACCACGACCAAGTGGGATTTATTCCAGGGCTTGAAGGTTGGTTCAACATCTGCAAATCAATCAATGTGATACAATACATTAATAAAAGAAAGAACAAGAACTATATGATACTCTCGATAGATGCTAATAAAGCATTTGACAAAGTGCAGCAACCCTTCCTGATTAAAACTCTTCAAAGTGTAGGGATAGAGGGCACATACCTCAATATTATTAAAGTCATCTATGAAAAACCCACTGCAAATATCATTCTCACTGGAGAAAAACTGAAAGCTTTTCTGCTAAGGTTGGGAACATGGCAGGGATGTCCGTTATCACCACTGCTATTCAACATAGTACTAGAAGTCCTAGCCTCAGGTATCAGACAACAAAAAGAAATTAAAGGCATCCAAATCAGCAAGGAAAAAGTCAAACTATCACTCTTTGCAGATGATATGATACTATTGTGGAAAACCCAAAAGGCTCCACTCCAAAACTGCTAGAACTTGTACAGGAATTCAGTAAAGTGTCAGGATATAAAGTCAATGCACAGAAATCAGTTGCATTTCTTTACACCAAAAACAAGACAAAAGAAAGAGAAATTAAGGAGTCAATCCCATTTACAATTGCACCCAAAACCATAAGATACCTAGGAATAAACCTAACCAAAGAGGCAAAGAATCTATACTCAGAAAACTATAAAGTACTCATGAAAGAAATTGAGGAATACACAAAGAAATGGAAAAATGTTCCATGCTTATGAATTGGAAGAACAAATATTGTGAAAATGTCTATGCTACCTAAAGCAATCTACACATTTAATGCAATCCCTATCAAAATCCCATCCATTTTTTTCAAAGAAATCGAAGAAATAATCCTAAAATTTATAAGGAATCAGAAAAGACCTCGAATAGCCAAAGGAATATTGAAAAAGAAAGCCAAAGTTGGTGGCATCACAATTCCAGATTTCAAGCTCTATTACAAAGCTGTCATCATCAAGACAGTATGGTACTGGCACAAAAACAGACACATAGATCAATGGAACAGAATAGAGAGCCCAGAAATAGACCCTCAACTAATGGTCAACTAATCTTTGACAAAGCAGGAAGGAATGTCTAATGGAAAAAAGACCATCTCTTCAACAAATGGTGCTGGGAAAATTGGACAGCCACATGCAGAAAAATGAAATTGGACCATTTCCTTACACCACACATGAAAGTAGACTCAAAATGGATGAAGGACCTCAATGTGCGAAAGGAATCCATCAAAATCCTTGAGGAGAACACAGGCAACAACCTCTTCGACCTCAGCTGCAGCAACTTCTTCCTAGGAACATCGCCAAAGGCAACAGAAGCAAGGGCAAAAATGAACTATTGGGATCTCATCAAGATCAAAAGCTTTTGCACAGCAAAGGAAACAGTTAACAAAACCAAAAGACAACTGACAGAATGGGAGAAGATATTTGCAAATGACATATCAGATAAAGGGCTAGTATCCAAAATCTATAAAGAGCTTAGCAAACTCAACACCTAAAGAACAAATAATCCAATCAAGAAATGGGCAGAGGACATGAACAGACATTTCTGCAAAGAAGACGTCCAGATGGCCAACAGACACATGAAAAAATGCTCCACATCACTCGGCATCAGTGAAATACAAATCAAAACCACAATGAGATACCACCTCACACCAGTCAGAATGGCTAAAATTAACAAGTCAGGAAATGACAGATGCTGGCGAGGATGTGGAGAAAGGGGAACCCTCCTATACTGTTGGTAGGAATGCAAGCTGGTGCAACCACTCTGGAAAACAGCGTGGTTGTTCCTCAAAGAGCTGAAAATAGAGCTACCCTATGACCCAGCGATTGCACTACTGGGTATATACCCTAAGGATACAAATGTGGTGCTCCGAAGGGGCACGTGCACCCGAATGTTTATAGCAGCAATGTCCACAATAGCTAAACTATGGAAAGAGCCTAGATGTCCATCAACAGATGAATGGATAAAGAAGAGGTGGTATATATATATACAATGGAATACTATGCATCCATCAAAAGAAATGAAATCTTGCCATCTGCGAAGACGTAGATGAAACTAGAGGGTATTATGCTTAGCGAAATAAGTCAATCGGAGAAAGACAGCTATCATATGATCTCCCTGATATGAGGAAGTGGAGATGCAACATGGGGGTTTTGGAGGGTAGGAAAAGAAAAAATGAAAGAAGATGGGATTGGGAGGGAGACAAACCATAAAAGACTCAATCTCAAAAAACAGACTGAGGGTTGCTGGGGGGAGGGGTGTCGGCAGAGGGTGGTGGGGATATGGACATTGGGGAGGTATGTGCTATGGTGAGTGCTGCGAAATGTGTAAACCTGGCGATTCACAGACATGTACCCCTGGGGATAAAAATACATTATATGTTTATAAAAAAATTTAAAAATTAATTTAAAAAGTACAACAGAAAGAAAAAAAAAAAGCTGGGTTTCTGATCCCAAATCTTGTGATTCCCCTAAGAAGAAAATCCAGTTGAGTCTTCCCAGTTTTTTGAATTATAGGACTGAGAACTGATATATGGGTAAGTGGGATGTATCTTTCCAAACCCATTTGTCTTAGAAAATGGTTTTCAGGGGTGCCTGGATGGCTCAGTGGGTTAAGTCTCTGCCTTTGGCTCAGGTCACGATCCCAGGGTCCTAGGATGGAGCCCTGCATTGCGCTCTCTGCTCAGCAGGGAGCCAGCTCCCTCCTCTCTCTCTGCCTGCCTCTCTGCCTACTTGTGATCTCCGTCTGTCAAATAAATAAATAAAATCTTAAAAAAAAAAAAAGAAAATTATTTTCAGACACATGAGACAGCTTGGCTGTGTATAAAGTATTTGAACCACACACTTTACTCTGCAAAACTGGGAAAACATCATTCCAATGTTTTCTGACTTTAGTGTTTTAGAAGAGATGTCAGAAACCAGTCTGAGGTTTGTTCCTATTTAGGAATGATTGGAAAACCATAAATCTTTTTTCTACATTATTTTAAACACTTTGAAAATTCTCTCCATATATAAGTCTTTTTGTATAATGGGAATAATCACTGAAAAGAGAGGATAATAATTTTTGAAATAAGGGAAGAAAAGCTTTAAAGGGAAAGAAAATTTGAGTGAGACTTCAGAAAATAGATAGGATTTAAATAAATTTTTAAAAAGATGACATTTCAGGTAAGGAGAAATATATAAATTGGATTGGAAGAGTTACTTATCTCCAGATCATGGATTGTTCAAAGAATGAATTAATGCTGTTGAACACAGGAAATAAAAGCCTGAATGAATAATTAATAACCATTTTAAACATGTGAAATTATATTAAAAAGATGGTAGAAGTGATTTCAACTTAGATTGGGCTAGATTGAAGGATACCCACCATATATGAAGAGATGAGGCATTAGGGGAAAAAATTATTGCCTAGAAAAGAAATCAGTAAATATTACAATTATTTCAGCATCCTACTCTGTTGAGATTTTTGAGGCATGGTTAAATGCCACTTTCCTAGTCTAATTATATAAATATAATAGGATATCATGGAGTAAATGACCTCTAGATATTGTTATTTCCTTTTCTATCAAATAAAGTTTGGATCAAAGAAATATAGCACCCCGCCAATACTGCCTTTAGACTCAGTAAAGAAGAGTTTCCCCAGGCTCTGGGCTCTAGAGAACTACATTTTGATCCCCCCTCATCCCCAGATGCCTTCCTCCATAGTTAGAGAGTCCACGAGTCCAAGATGTCCACATACTCATAGTCCACACACTATGCCCACCTTTGTTAGACCATTCATTGAGTGCTCAAGACTGAACTTTCTGTCCAAACAGCCCTGAGCCCTCCGCCAGCACTTCCAAAGGTTGTTTAGATTCCTCCTTTGCTTGTCACATCAAATCTAGTGGAAGAAAAACCACTAGCACTTAATGCTGAGAAATGTGCCAAACTAGCATTGATATTATCTTTCAGATCAGTACCAAGTAATTGTAACTTCTATGTCTTTTTTTTTTCTTAAGAAGGACACAGATTAAGACATTTATAAATATCTTTTGGCTTGATGCCTTGCTTGCTACCCTTCTGGATCTCCAGACTTCTCAGAAACCACCAGCTAACCTCAGCAACTATTCTGTCTACCCTGGGCTGGCACCATGGATCACACATATGACAATATGGTAAGCAGAGTTTAAAATGGTCTCCATTATCTCAGTCATCTGGTATCACACCCATGGCTAAAGTAAGTGGCAAAAGTGATACTGCAGGTTTGATAGGGCTTACTAATCACTTGGCCTCAAAATAGGGAAATTTGGACACCCAGGTGGCTCAGTTTGTTAAGCATCTGCCTTTGGCTCAGGTGATGATGCCAGGATCCTGGGATTGAGTTCTGCATCGGGCTCCTTGTTCATCAAGGACCCTGCTTCTCCCTCTGCCTGCCTCTCCCCCTGCTTGTGCTCTCTCTCTCTCTCTCTCTGACAAATAGATAATTAAAATCTTAAAACATAGGGGTGCCTAGGTGGCTCAGTCAGTTAAGCATCTGCCTTCAGCGCAGGTCATGATCTCAGAGTCCTGGGATCAAGCCCTCATCCGCCTCTCTGCTCAGCGGTGAGTCTGTATCTCCCCCTGCCTCTGTGATCACTTTCATGCTCTCTCAGATAAATAAATAAAATCTTTTAAAATAATAAAAAATAAAAATAATAAAATAGGGAAATATATGTGTGCACCCTTTAAAAAAAGACAGTTTTCTCTGGCTGGTGGTAGAAGAGGAAGTCAGAGATATTTCAAACATGAGAAGGAATCTGTGTCATTACCGCTTTGAAAATGGAGCAGACCACCTGGCAAAGGATCCTAGTAGCCTCTGAGAGCTACCAGTGTAGCCCACAGATAAGCTGGTATAGAAATAGGGACCAAGTCCTGTGACCACCAGGAAATGAATTCTGCTGATAGTCTGAATGAGCTTGAAAGCTGATTCTTTCCCAAAGCCTCTAGATAAAAGTTCAGCCTTGCTAACATCTTGGTTTTGGCCTTGTGAGACCTTAAGAAGAAAATTCAGTTGAGTGTCCCTGCCTTTTGACTTACAGAGCCGAGAGCTGAATAAATAGGTACTGTATTTTTTTTTCTGTTTTATTGATATGCAATTGACATTTTAAAGGCTGTATGCACATTTCATGTATACAACTCCATGAGTCTGGGAATAAGTATTCACCTGTGAAACTATCACCACTATAGAGGCCATAGAAATATCTATTCCCTCCAAGGTTTCTTCCCACCTTATTATTATTTTATTATTTTTGGTAAGAACATGTAATATAAGACCTCATCTCTTAGAAAAGTTTAAGTATACAATACAGTACTTTTAGCTATCGGCACTATGCTGAATAAGTAGATCTTCAGAACTTATTTTCCAGAACTGAAACTTTGTACCCTTTGATCATCACCTCCCTATTTCCCTTTCTCCCAGCTTCTGGCCTTCACGATGCTCTGCTTTGCTTCTGCGAGGATGACTATTTTAGATTCCACATATAAGTGAGACCATACATTTGTCATCTTTCCAGGTCTGGCTTATTTTCACTGGGATAATATTCCCCAGGTCCATCCGCATTGTCACAGATGGCAGGATTTGCCTCTTTTCTAAGACTGAATAATATTTATTGTGGTTATTGTTTTAAGTGACTACATGTGTGGTAATTTGTTACATGGCATTAGAAAATTGATAAAGACACTAGGGTTTCACGGAATAAAATGGGAGTTTAGTCCTCCCTTCTTGTCTTTGCTCGGGAATCTCCTGATCTCTTTATTAGTTGACATCAATCACTTTCAGTTCTCCAGAACTTAAACTCCTCCTTCGGTCCAGAGACTCCAACATCCAACATCATGGCGGCCTGCTGCGGGCAGCTGGATCCCATCAGTCCCCAAGTGGCTTTCCCAGGTCGACTGCTGGCACAGTTGCTTCCTCTGTGTAAAGGCCGCCAGCTCTCAGGTCCTCGAGCCACAGTGGATTTGCTCCCATTACTGGAAGCACAAGGCAAAAACAACCCAGATTGTTCTTTTCTCTTTCTCCCTCAGTCTTCTCATTTCCCAGTCTGTTTCCCCAACTAGATTCTCACGAAGGTTATTTGCGGCATTCCCGTCAGTTCCTTGAGTGACAGCAGACTGGTGTCAAGTGAGAAAATGAAATGTAAATTTTATTAAACACCCCCTCTCATCTCTGTGTATCAATCCAGATTCCAGCTGAACATAGCAAATCAAATCCTCTCTATGCCAGGCCTCGGGGCACATGGAAAATCATTTCTCCTTAATACCATTCCCTTCTAGTAAAATATTTTTCTGTTTGGTGAATGAAAATTTTAAATGCAAACCCTATTTTAATCCCAGGGAAAAGTATATCTTCAAATGAGCATTTGAAAGAGGGAACAGAAAAGAGAAAAGAGAAAATTGGGGAACAAATGGGAAGGAGAAGGGAATTGGGAAGACGGAATTGCATTTAGCTGCGTCATGTCTGGTGCCTGTGCAAGGATGCATAGCCACAGAATAAATGGGGACATTCTTAGAAAGCTTGGACTATCAGCACATTTATCTACATGCTGTCCTGTCTCAGAGATAATAAAGATCTTAAATCTGATACACTGCCTTGAATTGGTATTAGAAATATGGATGTTTCATTCTGGGTGTGAATATGTGGACAATTACCAGCTTGTCTGGGGTTTTGATAGGTGGTGTCTGACTGTGTACAGAGAAAAATCTTGATTTGGAACCTGAAAAGTGTGATTAACTTCAAAACAAAAAAGCACATATTGATTGCTCATTGAAGGAAAAATAAGACCAAGTAAAATTTGAGCCAATAATGAATATTGAAAACACCACCGCTACTTGAAACACATTCTATGTCTGCATATTCCACTGAAAAAAATTTAAATAAAAATTATAATTACTGCTCTGTGTCAAAAGAAAAGAAGATTATTTAGTGTACTTTCTTTTTAATTGGCTCATTTTAAGTGGGTAAACCGTTGTTGAAATGACATTTTGTCAGGTATTTACCCCCCGTATAAACTCTTGTCCTGAATTGCCAAGGTCTGAGGGGATTTTCCAGGATATGGGATTGTCAGTTCTGAGACCAGGACACCCCAGAAAGTCCTAGGCAAAGTAGGACGAATTGGTCACCCTAATATATTACCATTATAATTGATGAAAAACATTAATTTCTTCTACTGTAATAAGTTATTAGTATCATCAACTATATTTTTGTAAAATGGTCTTGAGCTAAATAAACTTGTAGCTGTGTCCGGAAATGAACTTGATGTGCTCAAACTTGGTAGATAAGCGTTCAGACTTCCAAAATATGTGAGGTTGCAGCTCAAGCATTACCGTGGGTATCTGAAAAACGGCATTCCTAGCCTCTACTTTCCCTGACTTGTGGTTAAGTTTAAAAAACATGCCTCCTGATACAGCTGTGGTCCACATAAAGGAGTTTGAGTCTGCTCTTCAGATACTTAGGATTGCTAGAAGAACAACCAATATTGCATTAAAAAACTGTCTCTGCTTATAATATAGAACACAGTTTAGATGAATTAATGTATTTAAGATCCAAAAATGTAAATCAAGTGTTGGGCTAAACAATGCATTCACTTCCCAAAGGGGCTATAATATTTCTCACCTAGCAGAGGTCTGGCCCCTGAGATAAAAGGTGTTACATTTAGTATTTCAAAAAATAATAATAATGCCATGCTCCCTTGTGCACCAGAAGAAAGTTTATATGGTAATGTAGAAATTTCAACTTGAATTATTGCATTTAGAATCCACAGTCCTTGGATGCTTAGTTAAACATATTTAATTTCTTAACTGTTCTTCCTTTTTAGTATTTTTGTACACTAATTATTTAAAACAGTATTTTGTTTTAGAAATGGGTATAAATTACATGTGTAAAGAGCATGAAAGCAGGACTAAGTTGAGGCAAAGCTGTGGAGTTATTAACATGTGTCTTCTGGGTTTGCCCTGACATTGGTCCCATTTTATTACTTCCATTGTCAGTCTCCAAATCTTCAGTGCTGAGAAAAGCTCATCCCAGGTGTGTTTCAAGCTCTCGACTTACCTTTCTACGTCCTTCCCATCAAACTTAGTCTGCTCAGGGACCTGTTTCTTCCAGTATTTCTAGATAGTCTCATAGAATAATTGACACTATATTTCCCAAAAATGCTGTGATGTTTAAATATATCATACCTGCTGGGGGTATTTTTACTTTTACAGATTTCTCAAGCATGGCCTAAAAGAATATTTCTAAGTTGGAATTCTAATTACTGGAGAAGGCTATTTTAACCCAAATTCATTCTAGTAAAGTTTTGGAAGTCAGAAGTCTGGTATTTGATTTGCTGGGCTATAATCAAAACATAATCGGGGCGCCCGGGTGGCTCAGTGGGTTGAGCCTCTGCCTTTGGCTCAGGTCATGGTCTCAGGGTCCTGGGATCGAGCCCCGCATCAGGCTCTCTGCTCAGTGGGGAGCTTGCTTCCCCCCTCTCTCTCTGCCTGCCTCTCTGCCTTCTTGTGATCTCTCTCTCTGTCAAATAAATAAATAAAATCTTTAAAAAAAAAGTCGTCAAGGTGGTTCCTTCTGTAGTTTCTAGGGGAGAATCTGTTTCCTTGCCTTCTTCAGCTCCTGGTGGCTCCTTGTATTTCTTGGCTCATGCTCCATTCTGTGTCTTTAAAGCATCTCTCCAGCATCTACCAACTTCTTCAATGTCACTCCAACTTCTAGATTCATATCTCATAGGGTTTTTCTGATCTCCTGCCTCTCTATGGAACCCTGTGATCACATTTAGGGCCCACCTGGGTAGTCCTGGGTAATCTTCTCATTTCAAGATCCTTAACCTAATCATCCAGGCAAGTTCCTTTTCCTATATAAGGTAACATTTACAAGTCCCAGGGATTAGGATGGGGATAGCTTTGGAGTGGACACCACTCAGCCTACCACAAATAATATCTTCACTGGTTGTTTACGCCTATGTGTGAGGTTGGCTCTGTAGGAAGGAAAAACTATAGTAATGACAATCCTCCATTCAGCTGAGGGTATAATTTGGGAATTGAGGATGGAGTCCTTCATTATGGTAACTACCTCTCTATACACCTTTATAGTCCATGTGGTAGGGAGAATGGAGAGGTCATAGAGTGGAGCTCCTCTGTCCTCCAAGGTCCCCTTTCAGTGCTACTGGGGTAGAGGTACAGAAGCTTAAAGAAGTCACCATAGATACAAAGATGAAAGTCATTGAGCCTATTGGATCTTGGAGCAAAAGGATTATATTTTGAAGCTCAAAAAATTACAGGAAAGAATATTTGTTTTTTTCTTCATAAATATAATTTTCCCTCCATTCCTTTCACAATCCATGTTCTATATATTCTTCAGAACCCAGACAGGGTCTAATTCTGGTCTCTCATGCCCCAGTGAGCTCTTCCTTGCCTGAGACTGTCTATGCTGCCCTCATTACAATGCAAGTCCATGCCTAGGTGATGAGTGATTGCTGGCATTTTACAGAATGTCTATTTCCCCTGACAGCAAGAACCATGTATCCTGTATCACCGAATTCTCTACCACTCCTAATATAGAAGTCACTGTCCTAACACTGTGACTCAATAACAGAGTGGATGCAAATGTTGAATGAAGGTGTATAGGAAAAATTTATTTTCTTAAATCAGACTTAATGCAAGATCTGTGCTTTTAACATATTAATAAATAAACATTTCTAAATATTTATGATTCTCCTAGGCAATCAGAAGTAGAGTAGGTGCTCAGTAAATATTTGTTGATTGATTGATAACTTAAGCCCTATAGAAGGAAAATTATTCTGGGTTCACTTTAATGGCATTAGCTGGCTTAATGTTTTTTTTTTTTTTTTTTTTTGACTATTCTGTATCCAAATGGTTGGAGTTTTAAGTGTAAAATGAATTTAGGATGGAGCTTCTAATATTTTTTTCTCTTTTACTCTGTTCTTAAATACTGCAAGTAAAAACAAATACAGATAGTAAAAAACAAAACAAAACAAAACAACAACAACAAAAACCCAAGTACTTTATATATAAACTATATGTAAATATGGTTTTAAAACCTAAAGTTTAGGGGTGCCTGGGTGGCACAGTTGGTTTAGCGTCAGACTCTTGGTTTCAGCTCAGGTCATGATCTCAGGTCGTGATTTCAGGGCCATTGAGATCAAGCCAGCAGAGGGTTCTGTGCTCTGCATGGAATCTGCTTAAGATTCTCTTTCCCTCTCCCTTTGCCCATCCCCCAACCTACCCCACCCCCAAGGGCACTCTCTCTTTCTCTCTCGAGCTAATAAATAAATCTTTAAAAAAATAAATAAAACCTAAGTTTTATACAATCACATGATACTTTAGAAACCATTTGCAGAGATACACTGGCTGGAAGTCAATAATGTATCTTTCTCATTATTACCTCCCTCTTAGACTTTTAATTTAATGCTACCTCAAAGCTCTGGTCACTGGATAAAATTATATGTAACATATAAAACAAATTTTAATAATTAAAAGGCTTTTAAAATTCCTTAGGAGAAAATAACCAGGGCTAACTCTCCTCAAAACGGGCAAATATACTACTTCCAATGGAACAAATACAAGCAAGTAATCCTGTAAAATCATTCATTTCAATAATAATGCAAATTACAACAAAGTGATGCCACATTTCACCCATCCATTTGGCAAAAATTTAAAGAAATGATAAAACTCAGTACATGGGAGCACTCTTTAATGTTTGCAAAAATACAGTCCGATGGCCATACTCATGTATTCTTGGTATGGCTATCAGTTGGTGGAAACTTAATAGAGGGTAATTTGATCATTATCAAAAGACTTTAAAATGTACATATATTTTGTATGAGCAACTAAAAAATAAAAATTTAACTAAATAATCTATTGAAAAATAGACAAAATATATACTATACTCAAATGCCCAAACAACAAATTCCCTAAACTATTGACAAAAATGATGTATTTAAATTAAGATTGGTATATCCACCTAATTAAAGATTTTGATTCATAAAAACTATATCCCCAAATAATTGCATAAAATCTTTATTTTTAATATTAAAGTCAAATATACACCATGCAACAGAGTATAATCTCACATAAATTTGTGCATGTACATTTATGCCCCATATATGTGCGTGTATGTGATAATAGGCGTGATCACTGAAAATTTTTTTTCTTTCCTTTTTCTTTTCTCCTTCTGTTTTATTCGGACTTTCAACAATTAATGTTACCTTCTTCTAATGAGGTTTAAAAAAGAAAAAAACAGTAATTTTTCTTTACAAGAAGACTAGAGACCCCAACTTCCTAGGTAATAAAGAGTCCCTCCCATGCTATCCTTGAAAATGCCTTCCCGTGCAAAGTCGCTTTATACTGATATGCTTCCCTCTTGCCCCGCAATCGGCTGGAGAGGACAGAGCATAATCTGCAGCCGGGAAGGAGTCATGGCACCCAAGGCCTCTTGGTAAGCCCCTCTTATTTTTTGTTATTATTCCTCTTCACCGTCCTCACCCTTGTCCAAAATTAGGGTGAACCCAGTCTGCTCATCGCAGTGGTGTTTCCACCAGACCCAGTGGGGAAACATCATGCTTGCTACTCTGCTCTCTACAGCCGCCTGACTAGGAAGGGACGGAAGAAGTGGGCAGTACTGAGCAGCCGGCAGAGGACGGAAGGGTAATAAACAGGAGCATTGCCTAGATTCAATATTAGTGATGGTGCTAGGGAACCGTCCTGGCTTTGGGCTGCCTGAAGGCAGTGGTGATCCCCTGCTTGTCCTATCTGTCAGTCTATTTGATCTCCAAATGAATTGCTTTTGATAACAGCTGTATAAATGCAGAACTGATCCGCTGGGCCTTCTTAAATGAGACTCCTCACTTTCATCTTCCAGTCATTTCAAAAAGCAGATAGACTTGTTAGAGGTTTTAATGCAATGATTTATGTTTTATCTTGCCTGGTTTGAGGCTGCATTTATTTAGCACTAAATTCTTCCCAAGCCTCTATGTGAGAGGAGAAACGTTTGAACACAAAACATTTGAGGTTTCTTTTTTAGAAAATAAATTCAATAATATATGTTTTTCTCCTTTGCCAGGGATAGGAAAGGCAATAAACTTTATTTTAAAGAAGCGGGGGTGGGGGGGGGGAGGTCACCAGACAAAATACTTCCATTACCACACCCTCAGCAAAAATTACAGGGAACTAGAAAGGAAAAATATCAATTTTCAAAATCAGGAGAAGAAATGATTAATGTTTCTGAACCTGATGACTGCCAGAAAAAGAAATCACAATTTGTTTCAATGAAAACAGAGGAAAGCACGATTTCTTACCATTTTCTGCATGTTGTTTGCAGAATCTGTAAAAGAACGGTCTGTAGAAGCCTTAATTATTTTTATCTCTCATACTTTTCTCTTCTTATACTTCATTTTCAAGCTTCTTTCTGCTTTTACTCTTTTCCCATCGTGTAATGAGGAAAATTCTCTTATTAAAGAAAGTAGAGCGTCATTCATACTACGAAGAATCTTTGGTAAGAAGTTTTACTAGTTTACCACTCATATGCCATAAGTAATATTATTAACAAAGATATACTTAAGGGAATAGACACAACATATTGCAAGTCAAGAAATGAAATAGAACTTGATTTCCCATTCATCAGATGAATCCTTCCCTTCACAAAATTATATCTTTTAAGACGGATAACATGAATTGTGTACGTGTGTATCAATAAAACCATCTAAATGAATTGTGAAAACTTGTTATTTTAAATAAGGATTTTCAAATAAATTATGGTTTTCAAACAAAACATATAATCAGCCCAAAGCTGAATTTTTTTATTGATCATGTTGTTGTTGTTGTTTAAGATTGTATTTATTTATTTGAGAGAGAGAGAGAGAGAGAGCATGAGGGGGGAGGGTCAAAAGGGGAAGCACACTCCCTGGTGAGGAGGGAACACAATGCCAGACTGGATCCAAGGACTTCAGGATCACAGCCAGAGCCAAAGGCAGTTACCTAACCAACTGAGCCATCCAGGCATCTGATCACGTCAATTTAAAATGAGATCATTCTCTTATGAAACACCATGCCAATTTATTCCAATCATTGTACACTAAGACAACCTGCAATGATATCTTCTTTAAAAGGATATATAATAAAGAAAAGGAAAGTGTGTGGTGTGAAATACTTGACTTCTCTATGTCTAGGAGATGAAATTAGTTTTTTGAGAGGTGAGGGGACTCATAATTCAAAAATGTCAAAGCTAATTGGAGATAGGTTAAGACTTTTTCTGTTGGTAGAGAACACATTTATATCGTACATAGGGCTTTTCCTCTGTAATTTGCTTTTGAATCCCAAGAAAATATAAAAGAAGCCTTTTAACTGCTTGAACATTTGGTTAAAGCAGCTATCTTGTAGTTCCAACATTGAATGCAACAGGTTACAGCTGCTGGTGATAATTAGATTGCCTCTATGAATTTTTTTTTCTTGTTACTCTTTCTAAATGTTTATATGAATACAGTAAACTTATTACATTTCTTGAAACAATATGCAAGGTAAAAGAGAATTGACAAGTATATAGTTCCCTTGGAAAAAAAACTTTTGTATTAATAATTATAGAAATAATAATTAGAGCTTGTATTGATACAAATATTTTCCAATGAGGACAATATATTAATAAGATAGTTTGATTCCTACTTTTCAGATGAGCAAAGTAGTAGATTTAAGTAAAGGTAGTATACATCTCAGAACAAAATTATGTTACCTGAGATTTGCTTTGCTGACTTTCCAGGAGGACACCAGATAGCTTATATTTTCTTCTGAATCCAAGCATTTTGATTAAATATAATGTGTCACATAAATAGCCCTAAGAAAGTATATTCTTAAAGTGTACAGTACCACTTTATAGTCTATAAAGAGCAATAATTCTACTAATGACTTTATTAAACTGATCCACTCTGAACATCAAACCCATTCAATAGACTGCCTGTTATCAATCCTAAGTTATACAATGTGAGGATTGTATTGGAATAATTATTGTTTGCTCTTGAGAATACTGAAGCTTAGAAATGTAAAGTGATTTCTCTAACATAAGACATATTAGAACTAGTTGAGTTTTGAATAAATTTAGGTCTCCTGACTTTAAAACTAGGAAACTCCCAAGATACCAGTGCTTTGGCTAAAGGGAAGTCAAGTCATTCTCAAGGCTAGCTCTTCTATGTGGCGGCATGGTGATGAACCATGCTATCTCACCCAGAAAGTCAGACCATGGGCGTGGCTCCCTCAAGGTGCAGAACCCTAAGTCATCCTTTTGGGCCCCATTTTTACATGACATGATCCAAAATTTACTGCAGGAAGAAAATTGTACTATCCAAATATTTTTACAAGATGATACCCTTTTGGGACAAGATCAGATCTCAACTAAAGTATGTTTTACACTTTCTTGAAACCATGCCAACTTCCTTGCTCCACAACACGAAACATATATACCATCTATTTATGTGGCTGTATATTTTCTCTATTTCTAGATTCCTCTATTTGTTTCTACTGTAAATAATTCTAAGTACATTTCTCTCCTTTTGTCTATTAATTTTGAATTCATAGGCATCTTGATTTGCCATGATAGAGTCACAAGGTAATGGACTTACAGAATTATAAGGAACTTAAGAATTCTTCCCATCTAATACACTTGTATTGAAGATAAGAAATCAGATTTAATAGATTAAATCATTAAGTTCTTCAAAGAAACAAAAACAATTTAAAAGTTCCTGATTAGTAAGCCTTCTACTTATCCACTCACACAGTTTTAGTGATGGCTTTCAAAAATCATTAGGCTGCTCTTGAAATTTTATAAAGATTTCAACCTTAAAGCAACTTCTGTCCCTCCCTATCTTCTTCAATTGGTCCTTTACACCTGTCCTTACCTTAACACAAGCAGGTGCTAAAAATCAGCTTAGTGGTTAGAAAGGAAGGTTCCGGAGTCAACTATTGTGGTTTGAATCTTCATCACTTACCAGCTCTGCAACCTTGGGTAAGTTGCTTAACTTCTTTATGCCTTACTGTTCTCTTCTGTTAAATGGGCATAATTGTAACAACTACCATTTGGATTGTTATAAGGTGAAATCAGTTAATCTACATAAAAGGAATAAGAACATGATTTAAGGTTGATAACATTCAAAATATGGTAGCCATTACTATTATTGTAATCAATAAATGGAATAGCTTGAAATATGTAACAACCAAAGAGCAACTCATGTTTATCTTTTATCATCCTTTTAAGTGTTCTGGGTAAAGAATACATGTCCCCTGCCACTGGATGAAAAATCAGCAGACCCCATGATTTTTCTGTTCTTCCACAAGTATTACATAGTTCTGTGTTCACTTTATGATATAGAAACACAGCTTTTATTCTGAAAAAGAAAGTGTCCCATTCAAGCTACCAATTAACATTTCAACTTCATTGAAAAGTAACTCTTTCCCACCTCCAGCCAGTTTGCACTGATGGACAGTTTGCCTTGGAGAAAATTGCTATGGATGGCTTTTGCTTTCTTATTCTGCTCATCCCCCTTCCTTCTCTTAAGAGCTGCTGGGGCCAAAATTATAAGTAAGGACAAGAAAGTACCTGTTGGCCAGGCAAGAGATACCACTGGAAGTTTGCTTTTTTCTTTCCTGTTTAAGGATTTTTCCTTTCTTTAAATTGAAGTATAATTAACATACAGTGTTATATTAGTTTCAGATGTAGGCTATAATGATCCAACAATTCTATACAGTTCTCAGGGCTCATTAAGATAATCCTCTTCTAATCCCCTTTATCTATTTTATCCACCCACCCACCCACACCTCCCCTCTAGAAAACAAACTGGAAATTGACTTTTACTCTTCCAGGGCCACTCTCATTGGGGAGATTTTTAAAGATGATTTTGTGGTATTGGAAGGTAAACCTTGGTGGGTCTCTTCTGTTTCTGAGCTTCTCATGAGCAGAGAAATTGACTGACTTTGTTCCAGACTATCTTTTCAAGGGTGTTTACATCATTGACATACTTAAAAACAAAAACAAAAACAAAAACAAAAACAGGAGCGGTATTTCCCTCCAATGAAACTGATGGGTATGTTTACTTTCCGATATAAAAGATTTAGATTTTCTGAGCTCAGGATTCCTCTGCTGTAATGCAACCAACTGCTCACGGATTTTCATCTGACCCTGTTTGCAAATCCCTGCAGAAACTGGGTCTTGGGAAACTAACACAAGAAAATTCTGATACTCTGAGTATTGCTACTGATGTGAGTAATAAAGTCATTGGTTTCTGACCTAGTAGTCTTGTTCTACCATCATTCATGAAACTAGCTTATAAAAGCGTAAAATCTCAAATCTTTCACAATTCTTAAAAAGGAGATGTTCTTCTTGTTGTTGTTCATTTAATTCATTATTTTTTTAAAAAAAATTATGTTCAAGAGATATTCTTGGGATCCTCAGCATTTTCTGTTTTGAAAAACCTCTATACTACATTTCCAATCCCATAGGCAATACATTCCCTGTGACTCCCTACTCCCTTTTCAATACCTGATTTTCCATAAGTTCACACTATGCAGACTCTGCTTATTAAAATGTATTCACTCTTAGAAGAATAGAACTAAAAAGCTCCAAGCTGGCTCTTCCTCCCATGTGGCCAACATCTGGTACATAGGAATTACTAAGGCATACATGCTCAAACTTTGCAAATGCAAGCCAATTCTAGTGTTGACATATACCACTTTACCTCTCTAGGCATGAGTCAGGCACCAATCCTTCATGTTACACTGAAGGGCAGGTTATTTCAAGTTCTCCAAGTGGTTTGACAAAAGTCATTTTCATAGTCTGCAGTCCCATCACTTCCTAAATTCGGCCTCATGAAATGGCAATAGCTTTCTCTAAAGAAAAGTACTCACATATCTATCCTTATCCTTTCATTTTCTTGTGAGCAAGGGGTTTCTAGTAGAGGATCCCCAGAGTCATGAAACTTGTTATGATACATTTCATTTATAAATTCTGCATATGGGTAGATGTCTCACGTCAATTTAGGATCTTAAGTCTATTCTATTAATGCCTTGTGAGGAATGGAGGAATGAGGGTTACATTTAATAAGTCCTGTAACATGATCCTTCTTGACATAATTATTTAATCATTCAACAAATGATAGTCACCTTGTGAGGTTTCTCTCTGTGTGTCCTCCTGAAGACTGGCACCAGACATAGCACAATCGTGGAAGTGGGCCGTTTCTGGTCAGAGGACCAAAAATAAAAGGGAGACCCCAGGAAATGGAAAGTACTGGGATATGAGAAATGGGGAAGAGCTTAGAAAAGAAATCCCATAAAGTTCCTCGTGAACTCAAGGGCTCTCTCTCAACCTGTGCATGATGATCCGATCCTAATTAACATAACAAAGACTCTGATAATCGTATTAATGAACAGAACTTGGCTCAAGTCCAAAACTGTCATATACGTAGGACTACTCTGAACAGCACTTCAAAAGTTTTGATAACATAACTGTCCTTAGAACCATAGCCCCTGCACTCAGATTGGAACCTGTAGTCTAAAGCTAACCAGGTCAGCTGCTGTTAAAATTAAATCAACATTCTCCATTAGGTTAATACAATACTCAGAGTCTCATCACATAATATTCAGAATGTCCAGGCTACAATAAAAAAATTACTCAGCCTACAAAGAACCAACCAGAACATGCATGGGAAAACATAATCAATAGGCACCAACAAAGAGATGATACAAATGTTGGCATTACCTGACAGAGACTTTAAAACAACTCATAAAATATGCAAATGAGCAAGTGCAAACACAAGAATTAAATATTATAATTATAAATGTCAACAAAAAGTAGAGATAGAAACTAAATTAAAATTTAGAACGAAAAATGCAGTAACTAGAGCAAAAAGCACTCAAAAGGCTCTACAACAGAATAGAGAGCAGAAGAGTTAGTGAAATTGAAGACAGATCAATAAAAATGATCTAACCTCAACAGACAGACAGATATTGGAGAAAAGTGAACAAAGACTGACAGAACTATATGCTGTCTAGAGCAAATTTATTTAAATACAATGATATGTACACTGCAAAGAAGAAGGATGTGAAAAGATATATAGTGCAAACACTAATCAAAAGAAAGTTGAAATGGCTGTCTTAACTTCTGACAAACTGGTTTTCAAAGCAAAGAAAATTACACAGGAAGAAAAGAGACATTATTTATTGATAAAGGGTTAATTCATCAAGAAGATATAACAATACTAATGTTAATCCTAATGCTGCGTATGTATCTAACAACAGACCTTCAAAATTAGACAGAATCTAGAACTGAATAATGCCATCAACTAACTGACATTCATAGGATATCAAATACAACAGCAGCAGCAGTACTTTTCCAAGTATACATATTCATATTTGTATTTAAATTCATATTCATATCCATAAATATATCTGAACAAACTGAAGTCAAAGCATGATCTCTCATCACAATCGAATTAACTTAGAAATAAATAATACAAAAATAACAGGAAAATCTCCAAACACTTGGACATTAAACAACATACTTCTAAATAATCCAGAGGCCAAAGAAGGAAGTTTCAATATGAAATATTTTGAATTTATTTTGAAATTTTTTTGAATTTTGAAAATATTTTGAAATATCAAAATATGAAATATTTTGAACTTACTGAAATTGAATATGAAATGTACTGAAATTTCTGATATACAGCTAAGGCAATGCTTACAGGAAATTTATAGAGTTAGATGCTTACATTAGAATAAAAAAATTTCCTTTCTAGTTTTATGGTTTCAAGTCTTACATTTAGGTTGTTAACCCATTTTGAGAATTTTTTATGTGTATGCTATAAGAAAGTGATCAGTTTCATTTTGTATGTAGCTCTCCAGCCTTCCCAGCACCATTTATTGAAAAGACTTGCCTTTTCCCAATTGAATATTCTTGCCTCCTTTGTTGTAGATGAATTGACCATGTAAGTATGGGTTTATTTCTGTGTCTTCTATTCCATTCTGTTGATCTATGTGAGTATTTTTGTGCCAGTACATACTGTTTTATATTATATCTTGAAATCTGGGACTGTGACACTTCTAGTTTTGTTGTTCTTTTTCAAGATGGCTTTGGCTATTCAGGGTCTTTTGTGTTCCTTACAAATTTTAGGTTTATTTTTTCTTGTTTTGTGAAAAATGCTGTTCATATTTTGGTAGAGATTGCATTAATAATATCTGTAGATTGCTTTGGGTATTTACCTAAAGAAAATGAAAACAAAAACTTGAAAATATATAT
Organism: Mellivora capensis; assembly: GCA_004024625.1. NCBI lineage: Eukaryota > Metazoa > Chordata > Mammalia > Carnivora > Mustelidae > Mellivora > Mellivora capensis. The sequence continues at coordinate 19,593 of PISX010008545.1, forward strand.
GCACTCCTATGTTTATTGCAGCATTATTTATAATAGCTAAGATACAGAAGAAACCCAAGTGTTCATCAATAGATGAATGGGATAAAGATGTGGTATACCCCTATTATGGAATACTATTCATCCATAAAAAGAATAATATTTTGTTATTTGCAACAATATGGATGGACCTAGAGGGCATAAAACTAAGTGAAATAAGTCAGGGAAAGACAACTACCATATGATTTCACTCATATGTGGAATTTAAGAAAGAAAAGTAAACAAACAAACAAACAAACAAACAAAAACCAGACTCTTAAGTACAGAGAAAAACTGGTGGTTCCCAGAGGGGAGTTGGGTGGAGTAATGAGTGAAATAGATAAAGTAAATTGAGAATACACTTATCATGATGAACGTTAGTAATGTACAGGATTGTTGAATCATTATATTGTACACTTGAAACCATTATAACACTGTATATTATACTTCAATTTTTAAAAAGAATTAGAAAATGTTTCAAATCAGCAATCTAAACTTTCATCCTAAGAAATTAGAAAAAGACAAAAGGAATAAAGCCAAGTCAAATAGAAAGAAAGAAATAATAAAGATAGCAGAAACCAATTAATTGAAAATTGAAAACCAATAGAGAAAAATCAATGAAAGCAAAAATTGGTTCATTGAAAAGGTCAGTAAAATTGATAAATCTCTAACAAGAGTGACACAGAAAAAAGAAAAATGCAAAATACCATCATCATGAGTGAAAGAGAGAATGTTGCTTTAGACTCCATTGTATTGTATTGTATTTATTAATCAAATTATATTATAAAGCATAGTAAGAGAAAACTTCAGATAACTCAATGCATATTGGACCAGTTCTTCCAAAAGCACAGACTAGTGAACCAATTCTTCCAAATCTACAGACTACGAAAACTTACTCCAAATGAAGTAGATAACCTAAATATCCAACTAGATATCCAAAATAATTAGTAACCTTGAATTTGTTGTTTAAAAATCTCTGAATTAGAATGTTTCATGCCATGAATAAATAAAATTTTTAAAAAAAAAAAAAGAATGTTTCATGCCCAAATGGTTTCACTGATATTTCTACCAAATCTTTAAATAAGAAATAATGGCAATACTGGAGAATACCTTACAGAAAATAAAAGAAGAAATAACACATTCCAATTGATTTTATAAGACTTGCATTAATCTGATACCAAAACCAGATAAGGGCCTTTACCAGAAAAGAAAAATACATACCAATACTCTTCATGCATGCAAATGTGGAAATCCTCGGTATTGGCAAATCAAAGCCAGCAAGTAATATATAAGGAAAATAATACACCATGACCAAGTTGGGTTTATTCTGGGAAGACAGACTGGTTGAATATTCAAAAAAACATTAATATATTTCACTGTATCAATGATAAAAGTAAGAGAAACCATGTGATTTTATCCTTTGATACAGAAAAAAACATTTGACAAAATACAATATCTGTTCATGATGAAAACTTATTTCAAACTAGGAATAGAAGGCATTTTCTCAACCCGATAAAGGTGTCTACAAAAAACCTGCAGGAAACATTGCACTTAGTTGGGGAAATACTGAGTGATTTATCCCCTAATATCAAGAACTAGGCAAGAATCTTCACCCTTAAAGCCTCTACACTACTCTTAGTCAGTGAAATAAGGCAAGCAAAAGAAGTAAAAGGCATACAGAGTGGAAAGGAAGAAATATAACTGTTTTTATACACACAAATATGATTTCTTACGTTGTAAAACTCAAGGTAGTTTCAAACACTCAGTTTAACAACGTCATAAGATACAAGATCAGCACACAAAAATCTATCATTATTTCTACATACTAGTAACATACAGTTTGAAAACAAAATTTAACAGAACAATAACATTATTGCTTTGAAGCCTTGTGAGTTTCCCAGGTGAAATCTGATACTGAGCCCTGTGAACAAGGGCAAGGAGTGGCTGAAGAAAGAAGCAGACCGCTCTAGATTTGTAAGAGGCAGTTTTAATAAGCAAGGGAATTTAAATACAAAGCTTGTCTTGAGCAGCTGCAAGATGAGTAGATCTTCACACCCTGTCTCCAGAATCTTAAAAGTTTATACAGAGGTATTAACTGGGCTCAGTCACTTCTACCATACAGGTGGTCTCAACAACATTTTACTCTCCCAAAGCTACATCTTTGAAACAGCTCCAGCTAATTAGGGAAGAACATCTATTCCAAGGATGGGGAGGGGGTGAGGGGCCTCCAACTGCCTGGGTCCAGCTCTCAAGTCAACTAGCACTCACATCCTCTCAATGACCTTCTCCAATAAACATTTACCAAAATGTCCAGAAAATTAAATATTTAGGTATTAGTCTAACATAGCATTACAAAGGCTGTATGCTGAAAATTGCAAAATGTTGATGAAAGTAATATTAAAAAGCCCTAATTAAATAGAGGAACATCAGATACACTTGGTTTGGAAGAGTCATCATAATAAAGTATCAACTATTCCCCAAATTAATTTATAAATATATCACAATATCAATAAAAAATTTCAGAAGAACTTTGTATAGATATAGACAAGGTGATTCTAAAAAATACATGGAAGAGTAAAAAATATAGAATAAAACAGTTTTAAAAAAAGAATAAAGTTAAACTACACTACTCTATTACAAAGCTCTAGACAAATTACAAATCAAGGCAGTGTGGTAATATCAAAAGCATAGATACATAAATCAATGGCAAAATTTAGAGAATCCAGAAATAGATCTATAAAAATAGAGCCATTTGTTTTTGTGAAACAAGAAAAAAGACAATCAAGAAATAACAGAGTTTTCAACAAATTATGTTGACATCACTAGGCATCTGTAGGTGAAAAAAGAGTAAACTTTGACCTAAAACTCATACTTTATATAAAATATAACTCAAAATGGATCACAGACTTAAAAATGAAATGTAAAAGTATAATATTTTTAGAGGAAAACTGAGAGAAAATCTTCATGACCTATATTAGATGAAAATTTCTTAGACAAGACATTAAGAGCATAATTCATTAAAAAAGATTGATAAATTGGACTTCATAAAAAATTTTAAAAATTCTCCTGTGAAAGACCCTTCTAACATAATTAAAATACAAGCTACAGATTGACAAAAAAATTTACAAGTTATATACCCAACAAAGGATTTGTATTAATAATACAATAGAGAGTGCTTCACAACAGTGAAACAAACAACTTAATTTAAAAAATGGACATATGGCTTGATTAAACACTTCAGAAAAGTACCAAAGATGATAAATAAACACATGTGAACATGTTCAACATTGTAAGTCATTAGTAAAATGCTAATTAAAACCACTATATCCATTCAGGTAGCTAAAGTAAAAAAATGCTAGCACAATACCAAGCGCTGGTAAGATGGAGGAAATGAAAATCTCATATGTTACTGGAGGGAATAAAAATATCACTCATCCATTGTAGAGATGGTTTGGCAGTTTCCTATAAAAATAAACACATATTTGCTTGCAATCCAAAAATTCCCCTCCTGGGTATTTATCCTAAAGAATGAAACTTAAGTTCACACAAAAAGCTATACATGAATGTTTATAGCAACTCTGTTCATAATTGCCCCAAATTGGGGGAGGGGAGAACTCTAAATATCCTTCAACAAATGCATAAAAAAACTATGGTACATCCATATGACATAATAGTGCTCAGGAATAAAAAGGAAGTAACTATTAATGCACGCAATATGGAAGGATTTCAAGACCATTGTGCTGAATGAAAGAAGCCAGTCTCAAAATGTCACATGCTATATGATTCCAATTACATGACATTCTTAAAAAGACAGAAAAACAGTGATGGAGAACAGATCAGTAGTTGTCAGAGACTGGGGTGGGAGAGGATGTGACTGTAACGATGGACAAGAGGAACTTGTGGAGTGATGGAACTGATCCTGAGTGTGGTGATGGTTATACGAATGCATACATGTGATAAAATTTACAGAATTGTACAAGAACTGTACAAAAAGGTTGATTTTATGATATGATCATTTCAAAAATAAAATTTAAAAGGCAATAGAATGGATTTATTTTTTTATGTCAGTCACCATACACAGAATGTATTTCATTTAAAAACAGTATTAAACAGGGAGGAGCAAGATGGCAGAGGAGTCGGAGACCTAAATATCATCAGGTCCCAGGAGTTCAGTTAGATAGTTATCAAACTATTCTGAACACCTACAAACTCAACAGAAGATCAAAGAGAAGAGCAGCAATTCTAGGAACAAAAAAGCAACCACTTTCTGGAAGGTAGGATGTGTGGAGAGTGAATCCAAGGCAACATATGGGAAGATTGACCTCAGGGGAGGGGCCAGCTCCTGGCAAGTGGTAGAGCAGCAGAGCACAAAATTAGAACTTTTAGAATTTGGCTCCACTGAAGGATGTCATTCCAGAGGCTACGCGAGGTGGGGGTGTGTGGAGGCCTCACAGAGACAGTGTGGTCTCAGGACTGTGGGGGTCACAGAAAGACCAGGGGTATCTGAGTCTGGCAGAGCTCCCAGGTATCAGAGTGGGGAAGCTGACTGCAGAGATGGAGCCAGGGAGGGGGCCCTCAGCTCCAGGTTACCTTAAACCATGATCTGAGCCACAGTCAGACCACTGCTCTTTGAGCTGGGATCCCACAAGTGGCAGATTAGGGGGAGGCCCCCCCCCTCCTCCAGGAGAAGCAGTGCAGGAGCACACTCCAGGAATCCGCTGGGTTTGGAGACTCCAAACAGTGCCAACTGCCAGAGATAGAAATGCTCGGCCACAGGCCAGGTGAGCATGGAGTGTAGCTGGAGACCAGGGAAACAGAAGGGATTCACTGTTTTTCTCTGAGGGCACATTGAGGAGTGGGGCCCTGAGCTCTCAGCTCCTCCAGGCCAGAGATTGGGAGCCCACCATCTTCATTCCCATTCTCCAAAGCTCTACAGAAAATGATCAGGAAACAAAAGCTACCAAGAACAAAACTGAGCAGATTACTTAGCCTGGTCCCTGGCAAGGGCAGTGCAATTTTGCCTTGGGCAAGGACATTTGAGAATCACTGCAATGGGCCTCTCCCCCAGAAGATTAGCAAGAACATCCAGCCAAGACCAAGTTCACTGATCAATGAGAACTGCAGAACTCCAGAGCTAGAGGAAGAGAACACATAGAATTCATGGCTTTTCCCCCTGATTCTTTACTCTTTCAAAGTTAAATATTTTTAAATTTTTTTCTTATTCTTTTTTTAAAGTTTTCTTCTTTCCTATCTTAACTTTTTTTAACCCTTTTGTCTTATCAATACTTTTTAAAAATATTTTTTAAAATTTTCATTGTTATAGTCATGTTCTCTCCCTTCATTGCATTTAACCTTATTTTTTGTATACATATAGGTTTTTCTTTCTTTAAAATTTTGGGATACAGTTTCTTCTAACAGATCAAAATATACCCTAAATCTAGCTCATGACTTTGTTCTAGTCTCCAGCCTGATCACATTCTTTCCTCTTTTTCTTTTTGTATATTATTTTTGTATTTTTACATATATATATAATTTTTGTATATTGTATATATGTTTTTTGTATATGTTTGTATACTATATAATTTTTGTATATTATATATATGTTTCTATATATATATGTTTTTTATTTTTGTGTATATATAATATATATAAACTTATATATAAACATATATATATCAGTATATATATAAACTTATATATACATATGTTTTTATATATATATGTTTTCCTTTCTTTAAAATTTTGGGAGGCAGTTTCTTCTAACAGACCAAAATATACCCAAAATCAAGTGTGTAGCTCTGTTATATTCACCAGTCTAATATATATATATATATATATATATTTTTTTTTTTTTTTTTTTTTTTTTTTTTTCCCCTCTCTCCTTTCTCCCCCAGGTTTTGGGACTCTTCCGATTTAGTTAGTGTATATTTTTCTGGGATCATTACTACCCTTTTAGTATTATGTTCTTTCATCCATCTATTTGTATCTGGATAAAATGACAAGGCAGAAAAACTCACCTCAGAAAAAAGAACAAGAGGCAGTACTGAAGGCTAGGGACCTAATCAATAAGGATATTAGTAAGATGTCAGAGCTAGAGTTCAAGATTATAATTATTAAGGTGCTAGCTGGGCTCAAAAAAAGCATGGATGATACAGAGAATCCCTTTCTGGAGAAATAAAATTCATTTCTGGAGAAATAAAATAACTAAAATCTAATCAAGTTGAAATTTTAAAAAGCTATTAATGAAGTGCAATAAAATATGGATGCTCTTACTGCTAGGATAAATGAGGCAGAAGAGAGAATTAGTGATATAGAAGGCCAAATGATGGAGAATAAAGAAGCTGAGAAAAAGAGAGATAAACAACTCCTGGACCACAAGGGGAGAATTTGAGAAATATATAAGTGAGACCATAAGATGAAACAATATTAGAATAATTGGGATGGGATCCTGGAAGAAGAAGAAAAAGAGAGAGGAGCAGAAGGTATAGTGCAGCAAATTATAGCAGAGAATTTCCCTGATTTGGTGAAGGGAATAAGCATCAAGATCCAGGAGGCACAGAGAACAACCCTCAAAATTAATAAAATAGGCCAAAACCCTGTCATCTAATAGTAAAACTTACAAGTCTCACTAACAACAACAACAACAAAAATCCTGAAACCAGCTTGTGACAATAGGTCTGTAATATACAATAGTAGAAATATTAGATTGGCAGCAGACCTATCCACAGAGACCTGGCAGACAGAAAGGACTGCCATGATATATTCAGAGCACTAAATGAGAAAAATATACAGCCAAGAATACTATATCCAGCTAGGCTATCATTGAAAATAGGAGAGATAAAAAGCTTCCAGGACAAACAAAAACTAAAAGAATTTGAGAACAACAAAGCAGCCCTATAAGAAATATTGAAAGGTGTCTCTAAGCAAAGAGAGAGCCTGAAAGTAACAGACCAGAAAGGATCAGAGACAATATACAGTAAGTCACCTTAGAGGCAATACAATGGCACTAAATTCATATCTTTCAATAGTTACCCTGAATGTAAATGGTCCCAATCAAAAGGGGTATCAGAATGGATAAAAAATAAGACCCATCGATATGCTATCTGTAAGAAACTCATTTTAGAACCAAAGACACCACCATATTTAAAGTGAAGGTGTAGAAAACAATTTACCATGCTAATGGACATCAAAAGAAAGCTGGGGTGGCAATCCTTATATCAGATAAATTAAATTTTAAACCAAAGACTATAATAAGAGATGAGGAAGAATAATATATCATACTTAAAGTGTCTGTCCAACAAGAGGATCTAACAATCTTAAATATCTATGCCCCTAACATGGGAGCATGTTTTTCATTTTGTTAATAACAAAATCAAAGAAACACATCAACAATAATACAATAATAGTATGGGACTTTAACACCCTTTCACTGAAATGGACAGATCATCTAAGCAAAAGATCAACAAGGAAATAAAGGCTTTAAATGACACACTGGACCAGATGGACATCACAGACATATTCATAACATTCCATCCCAAAGCGACAGGATACAAAATCTTCTCTCTAGTGCACATGGAACATTCTCAAGAATAGATCACATCTGGGGTCACAGATCAGGTCTCAACCTGTACCAAAAGATTGGGATCATTCCCTGCATATTTTTAGACCACAATGCTTTGAAACTAGAACTCAAACACATAAGGAAAGTTGGAAAGAACTCAAATACATGGAGGCTAAAGAACATCCTACTAAATAATGAATGGGTCAACCAGGAAATTAAAGAAGAATTGAAAAAATTCATGGAAATAAATGAAAACACAACTATTCAAAATCTTTGGTACACAGCAAAGGTGGTTCTGAGAGGAAAGTGTATAGCTTTATAAGCCTTTCTCAAGAAACAGTAAAGGTCTCAAGTACACAACCTAACCCTACACCTAAAGGAGCTGAAGAAAGAACAGCAAAGAAAGCCTAAATGCAGCAGGAGAAGAGAAATAATAAAGATCAGAGCAGTAATCAATGAAGTAGAAACCAAAGAACAGTAGAATAAATCAATGAAATTAGGAGCTTGTTCTTCAAAAGAACTAATAAGACTGATAAACCCCTGGCCAGACTTATCAAAAAGAAAAAAGAAAGGACCCAAATTAACAAAATCATGAATGAAAGAGGAGATCACAACCAACACCAAAGAAATACAAACAATTATAAGAACATATTATGAGCAACTATACACCAGGAAATTTGACAATCTGGAAGAAATGGATGCATTCCTAGAGACATATAAACTACCAAAACTGAACCAGGAAGAAATAGAAAACCTGAACAAACCCATAGCCGGTAAGGAGGTTGAAGCAGTCATAGAAAAATATCCCAACAAACAAGAGCCCAGGGCCAGATGGTTTCCCAGGGGAATTCTACAAAACATTTAAAGAAGAATTAATACCTATTCTCCTGAAACTGTTTCAAAAAATAGAAATGGAAGGAAAACTTCCAAACTCATTTTATGAGGCCAGCATTACCTTGATCCCAAATCTAGACAAAGACCTCATCAAAAAGGAGAATTACAGGAGCATGGGTGGCTCAGTCATTGGGTGTCTGCCTTCAGCTCAGGTCATGATCCTGGAGTCCAGGATCAAGCCCCTCATCGGGCTCCCTACTTGGCAAGAAGCCTCCTTCTCCTTCTCCCACTCCCCCTGCTTCTGTTCCCTCTCTCATGGTCTCTCTCTCTCTCTGTCAAATAAATAAATAAAATCTTTTGTTTTTTAAAAAGGAGAATTACAGACCAATATCCTTGATGGACATGGATGCAAAAAATTCTCACCAAAATACTAGCCAACAGGATCAAACAGTATATTAAAAGGATTTTTCACCATGACCAAGTGGGATTTATTCCTGGGCTGCAAGGTTGGTTCAACATCTGCAAATCAATCAGTGTGATACAATACATTAAGAAAGGAAAGCAAAAGAACCATATGATACTCTCAATATATGCTGAGAAAGCATATGACAAAGTACAGTATCCTTTCTTGATCAAAACTCTTCAAAGTGTAGCGATTGAGGGTACATACCTCAATATCATCAAAGCCATCTATGAAAATCTCACAGTGAATATCATTCTCAATGGGGAAAAACTGAGAACTAAGGTCAGGAACACAGCAGGGCTGTCCGTTACCACCACTTCTATTCAACATAGTACTGGAAGTCCTAGTCTCAGCAATCAGACAAGAAGAAGAAATAAAAGGCATCTGAAACAGCAAAGAAGAAGTCAAACTTTCACTCTTTGCAGGTGATATGATACCTTATGTGGAAAACCCAAAAGACTCCACTCCAAAACTGCTAGAGCTCAAGCAGAGATTCAGTAAAGTGTCAGGATATAAATTCAATGCACAGAAATCAGTTGCATTTCTATTTACCAACAATAAGACAGAAGAAAGAGAAATTAAGGAGTCCATTCCATTTATAATTGCATCCCAAACCATAAAATACCTAGGAATAAACCTAACCAAAGAGGCAAAGAATATGTTCTCAGAAAACTATAAAGTACTCATGAAAGAAATTGAAGAAGACATGAAGAAATAGAAAAGCGTTCCATGCTCATGGATTGGAAGAACAAATATTGTGAAAATGTCTATGATACCCGAGGCAATCTACACATTTAATGCAATCCCTATCAAAATCCAATCAATTTTTTCAAAGAAATGGAAGAAGTAATCCTAGAATTTATATGGAACCAGAAAAGACCCCGAGTAGCCAGATGAATGTTGAAAAAGAAAACCAGAGTTGGTGACATCACCATTCCAGACTTCAAGCTCTATTACAAAGCTGTAATCATCAAGACAGTATGGCACTGGCACAAAAACAGAAACATAGATCAATGGAAAAGAATAGAGAGCCCAAAAATGGACCCTGAACTCTGTGGTCAACTAATCTTTGAAAAACCAGGAAAGAAACTGGACCATTTCCTTACACCACACACAAAATTAGACTAAAGATGGATGAAAGATCTCAATGTGAGACAGGAATCCATCAAAATCCTTGAGGAGAACACAGGCAGCAACCTCTTCTACCTCAGCTGCAGCAACTTCTTCCTAGAAACATCACCAAAGGCAAGGGAAGCAAGGGCAAAAATGAACTATTGGGACTTCATCAAGATCAAAAGCTTTTGCACAGCAAAGGAAACAGTCAACAAAACCAAAAGACAGCCAACAGAATGGGAGAAGATATATACAAATGACATATCATATAAAGGGCTAGTACCCAAAATCTATAAAGAACTTATCAAACTCAACACCCAAAGAACATATAATCCAATCAAGAAATGGGCAGGAGACATGAACAGATATTTCTGGAAAGAAGACATCCAAATGTCCAACACACATGAAAAAAGTGCTCCACATCACTCGGCATCAGAGAAATACAAATCAAAACCACAATGAGATACCACCTCACACCAGTCAGAATGGCTAAAATTAACCAGTCAGGAAATGACAAGTGTTGGCGAGGATACAGAAAAAGGGGAACCCTCCTACACTGTTAGTGGGAATGCAAGCTGGTGCAGTCACTCTGGAAAATAGCATGAGGTTCCTCAAAAAGTTGAAGATAGAACTACCCTACAACCCAGCAATCGCACTACTGGGTATTTACCCTAAAGATACAAATGTATTGATCCGAAGGGGCACATGCACCCAAATGTTTATAGTAGCAATGTCCACAATAGCCAAACTATGGAAAGAACCTAGATGTCCATCAAAAGATGAATGAATAAAGAAGATGTGAGATTATATTATATAGAAATACTATGCAGCCATCAAAAAAACCCCTGAAATCTTGCCATTTGCAATGACGTGAATGGAATTAGAGGATATTATGCTAAGCAAAATGAGTAAATCAGACAAAGACAATTATCATATGATCTCTCTGATATGAGGAATCTGAGAAACAAGACAGAAGATCATAGGGGAAGGGAGGGAAAAAATGAAACAGGATGGGGCCGGAGGGGGAGACAAACCATTTTGTCTGGAGAGGGACACAAACCATGTTTCCAGAGATTCTTAATCTCAGGACACAAACTGAGAGTTGCTGGGGGGTGGTGGGAGAGGGATAGGGTAACTGGGTTATGGACATCAGGGAGGATATGTGCTATGCTGAGTGCTGTGAATTGTGTAAGACGGATGATTCACAGACCTGTAGCCCTGAAGCAAAGAATTCATTATATGTTAATTATCATTGTTGTGATTAATATAACAAATTATTAAGCAATACTATATTAAATATTAACATTAAATATATTTTTATTTTATTGATATATTATTACATGATATATTTATATGTATGATATTAATTATCATATTAAATAATATTGTTATTTATTATTAAAATAGTAATAATAAAAAAAATAATAAAAACAGTATTAAACTGGGGCTCCTGTGTGACTCAGTCAGTTAAGAATCCAACTCTGGATCTCAGCTTGAGTCTTGATCGCAGGATCTTAATCTCACAGTCTTGATCTCAGGATAGTGAGTTCAGGACCCATGTTGTTTGCTCCCTGCCCAGGGTGGAACCAACTTAAGAAAAAAAAAAATTTTTTTTCAAAAAAATACCTATTTTTAGATTTTTGGACTATTAGCACATGAACAATAGCACGTTTATTTTCAGAATAAAATTAAGATAATCTGTTACTCCTGCTTCAAAATGGAAGATTTAGGATGGTTAACAACTTCTGGTAAAAGTTTACCATTTACATAACATCTTTTATAAGACTTCAACAGTACTGGCCTTCAAATAAATAACTCATAATTTCAGAAGCCTTTTCTACTACTTTCAACCCCACCATTTACAAAGGTAATAAGTGTAACATACTTGTTACAGCACTGAGTGTTATTGAACACTCAGTAAATATTAACTATATTTTTAATTTCACTTGAAGCCTTATAACATGGAAGCCAGAGTTGAGTCTTTAGTGCAGTATGTCTTCGAGCCTAGCCCATATATGCTTCTAAGGGCCTGTTCATTTGAAAGGACTAATATCACCAAGACTCTGACATGCACATATATTTTACATATTATGGAACCTCTCCTATTTGGCACAATAATCCTGAGTACCGAGGTAAAATTGATTTAAGACTAGGTTAACAATTATTATTTTATGAAAATGTTTATCTTATAAATCATGAATTATAGTATAATTACAATAGTACACTAATTCTTAGAATAGTAAATGAATGAATTATATTTTGGTGTAATTTTTCTGAATCAATGAACATGAAACTGGAATTTTTATAATAATTCTTCAGAGATATATTTTATATCCATAGACACAATAGGTATGTATAATTTGGGAGATCCTTTTTGGAGGGAGGAGAGGGTTTTTGTAGTAGGAGGAGCCAGAAAAGGAAGAGGAATTTTGTTTGTTTAATTAATTAATTAATTAATTTATTTATTTATTTATAAGTAAGTAAGTTTATGCCCAACATGGGGCTTGAACTCAACCCCAAGATTAAGAGTTGTATGCTCTACTGACTGAGCCAGCAAAGTGTTCCTTATTGGTATAATTTTTCTAATGAAATTATTTAGTGGTATGATTTACCATCCTCTACATTGGAATTTTGTGGCATGATGACAAAGAAGGTAATTTTTGCAAAAAGTCATTTTCTCTTGCTTTATCTGGTCCATTTTCTGCCAAACCCTCATTTCTAATGGCATCTGGATAAGGCATTTTACCTTAGTTGTCTTATCTGTAGAATGAGACCAGTAATGGAAGTCATTTAGAATTACGTTAGGGATTAAATGTGAACTAATCCAAATTAAGCATTTAGTAGAGTATTTGGCACATAGTAGACACTTGAATGGAACTTAATTATTAGCATTGTTATATTATTTCTTGTCTTCAAACTAATGTTCTGCCATGATTATTATTATTCAATTTAGACACTCCTCATTTTATTCTTTATTATTGGGGAAACACTTGAATTATTTATAATAAACAAGTGATAAAGATAGATGAGGCTTGAGCAGGGAAGTAGCTTAGAATGAATAGAATTAAGAATGTATTAGAAAACAAGAAGTTACCAAAAATAAATGATCCCCAGAGTCCATGATTCTTTGATCTAGCAAAGAGACCTTGGTGACTGTTCTTGCTACGTCATAGCTCCCACGTTGCTTTGTGTTCCTGGAGGACAAATGTTCCTTCATCAGGAGACTGTACTGATTAACTTTGTCTCCATTTGTTGAGATTTCTAAAAGGCTGTTAGTGGTTGTGGGCGAGAAGAACAGACAAATCCATTTGTCTTTGGGAGTCTTTTGCTGATACATCCCTAACCACTCTTCAGCAGTAAATAATACAACTTTCAGTATTTTTGCTTGATTTTAGATAAGAGGAAGGCCATATAGATTTTATTGCTTGTTTTACTTGACTCTCCCTCCTTCCCTTTTCTTGCTTTTGGGTTTAAACGACCTCCTTTTTTTCAGTGTCAAGGAGGGTGGGGAGGTTGCTTTAAAATAAAGAGTAGAGGAACAGGCCACAGTGCTTTTGTATTTCCCCCTATGTATCACTTATTAAACTCCTGTTGCCCTGACCATTGTTGCTTCTCACTGAAGTCTGGTTTATTTACTTGAAAATCTGATTTGTTTCATTTTATTACTGTGTTTGCGAAGTAACTGATATCAGATTCGGAGGGAAAGAACTGCCATTTACCAGCAGGCTGTGATGGCTTTGCCTCGGTCTGCACGCCTGATTTTGAGGCCTCGTCTGCCCTGGGGCTCCCACAGAAATAAGATTACTGGCAATAACTGCTTCAACTGCTTTGAATAACAGACACAACTCAGAGAGCATAAAATTAGCATAAACACAGCACTAGTGTGTTCCCTCAGCGGATATGAGACAGGCAGGCTATGGAAAATTGACTGAAATGGGGTCAGACAACATAGAAATCTGAAACGTAGGAAACACCGCCTAAGAGATATGAAGTATTACTACCTCTCTCGTTTGCTTTTATCTCACTTTCTATATAGTCATACAGTTTTAATGATAAAATGTGAAAACTGATAAAAATTAAAGATGCAAAATCACTACCCCCCTTAAGAGGCCTGCATTATCTTTCTAGACAAATTATTATTAATCATTTCTCAGCTTTTTAATCCTGAGGGTAGAAAAATAAACACATTTTCACAGTCATTTTAAATTGATTTTTCTTTTGGGGGGATATTAGTTTGAGGATAGAGAGTTCGCTTCCAAAAGGAGGTGAACAGCTGAAGCCATACAGGATCGTGGCTTGAAACAATTCCTCCTATATCTATTTATCAAATATTAAAATGGAATATGCTGCTGACAAATGCAATAAAGTCTAACATTACAGGGAAAGGAGTGACGCCGTGCATCTCAACAGGCAGATGGAAGCTATGATTTTGCTGTTTTAATAATATGCTGTCACATATGGAATATAATTTTCAATACAGCTGCATAGAGATGGGTCTCGTTGCTTATTTATTTTTGGTGTGAGGTTGGCAAAGGCCTAAGCTACCAGCCCCCAGAATGGAATGCTTTTGGAACTTAGCATTTTCTGATCTTATTCTGACCGGAGAGAGTTTCAAAGGTTGATAATCTAACACTTCACATTTGGATTATGGAGACAGGACAGAAACCTTTAGCACATGACTTCCCACCAAACTAGCTTTAGGTCGCTCTCACAAGGTCTATACGTATACTCTTTTATAACATTGTTCACATTTGGAATGATTTAGTTAATGCCAGTCTTTCCCGTTAATTTGTATTTGTCTTATTCCCTACCAGATTTAGAGGGCTGAGTATTGTACCTACTATTTATTAAAGACTCAGTAAATATTTACTGATTACAAGAACAAAATAATCCCTGAGAGACCAGGGATTTAATAGTGAAGGATATTACAAATTTTAGACAGTGATTCTTATATAATGTCCGTCAAAATTTTGACTAAAGAAAGACGATGTATCTTTAAAAATATATTAAAATGGGAACGCCTGGGTGGCTCAGTTGGTTAAGCGGCTGCCTTTGGCTCAGGTCATGATCCCGGCGTCCTGGGATCGAGTCCCACATCGGGCTCCTTGCTCGGCAGGGAGCCTGCTTCTCCCTCTGCCTCTGCCTGCCTCTCTGTCTGCCTGTGCTCACTCTCTCTCTCTCTGACAAATAAATAAATTAAAAAAATATTAAAATGAGGTGTCAAGTAGCTACCACTGTAACATTTAACACCAAAGATAAAAAATAGACATCACAATAATTCCAAGAGACCCAGATATTAGGAAGTACATCTGACATGGGATTTGTTTTGTTCAACAGATTCATAAACAGTCAACAAGTTTATGTTGTCAAGTCTATGCTTATGTATAGAGGTATCAAAGAGTTGCAGAGTACCAGGTGCCATTTCACTCTGTGCTTTTGATGAGTGCGTCTGGGTGACTCTGTGGGTTACGCATCTGCCTTTGGCTCAGGTCATGATAGCAGAGTCCTGGGATCGAGTCCCACAAGGGCTTCTTGTTCAGCAAGGGTCTGCTTCTCCCTCTCCCTCTGTGACTCTCTCTCTGTCAAATGAGTAAATAATTTTTTTTAAAAAGAAGATTTTAGCAAGTTACTCCTTTTTATGTTTGCAGGTAATTTGATGTGTCCTGTCAAGCACTTACTGAGTAGTTGAATGGAGAAAGTTCACATTTCATTTTTGTCTAATGATAATATATGCTTAAACTTGAGATAGAACTTCACCATTTTTCAAACAAATTTTATTTTTTTAAAGATTTTTTAAAATTTATTTGGCAGAGAGAGAGCATGAGAAGGGAGAAGATCAGAGGGAGAAGCAGACTTCCCCGTGGAGCTGGGAGCCCGATGCGGGACTTGATCCTGGGACTCCAGGATTATGACCTAAGCTGAAGGCAGTCACTCAACCAACTGAGCCACCCAGGCACCATTTTCAAACAAATTTTAATGGTAAGAAGCCATCTTCTCTTCTTTCTCTGACATCTTATAACTACTATCATCTAAATCACATATTTGGGGCAGAGGAACTGGAACTTTGCCTTATTAATTACTTTCATGTCTTCAGTCTGCCTGCCTGGGTAATTGAGAAGTACCAAAGAACAAGACACCATGTCCCATGTGGCTGGTATCTTCAAATCTTTGCATATCAGTGGTACATATCTGAAGGGTAGATAGTATAGACAGTACCCTGACTTAATTCAGCTCCCACTTATGTATAAATTAAAACACATATATATGCACCCCAAAACTCTGAAAAACGGATGCTAAATCAAGGACCCTGCTATATGTGTATTTAATCTCAACTCAGTTTCCAAAAAAGTTATTTCCACCCAGAATAGTTCCCTGCTCAGGAGAACATAAGTCACCGGGCATGGTTATGTTTGTGCATGTGTACTAGGCGTGATTAGGAGAGTCAGATGCTGTGGTTAAATTCACCATGCGTAAATAAATTAATAATAGTGCACATCATTGGGCTCTCTTCTTTGTTCATGGGCTCATTTGGGGAAACTCCAAGCAGCATACTTGCTGGATCATAGTCTTATTTCTACATATGGAATTTCGAACAGAAGTTTTGTAAGAGCTGGGACAGTACACATATGTGTGCACATTATTCATATTACAGTCCATGGGCAGGGTATGAACCATTGCACACATTTGAGACATGTTAATCAATCTAATCGATTACATTTTACCACTCTTCAGACTATTCCTTGTTTCATAGTCTTTTCCGCACATTTGCCAAACTAAATTCAATCCATTTCAGCAGGAATCTATAAATGCTAGGGTTATCATATAATATGGAATAATGACTGGGAATGGTAATTTTCCTTCCAAAAAAGTGCAAGAACACTACGTGCATCTAGCTCAAAATAAGTGAAACACTTTTTAACTTTTCGAATTAGGGAAATGTGGTGGAAAATAGTGTCAGATAATACCTGCTCCTTTCCCCATGTTTCTGTCTCTACTTGTATTTCCTCCCCAGTCTTGGCTATTCAGGCATGAACTCTCTCTTCAGTAAAGACTCAACAGCTAACCCTTGTTCTTTAAAAATTGGTTCTGCACAAATCCTAGTTTCCGTGTGGGCGATCTGCTGTGCCAGGCACAACATCAACAAAGGTCTTAATTCATAAGCCCCCAACCATTATTATGTTCCTGGGTCAGAGTCTGTGCTCAATGAATATTGAGTTGACTCAACAAATATATACTGAGTACCTCTTTCTCTCTGAGCAAACTTTTAGGTACTCAAAAGACAGAGTTGAAGGAGACAGACAAGGTCCTTGCTCCCATTAGAGTCCACAAGAAGTAGATGGCCAAGTGGACCCTTCATTATGAGGACTTCCCTAAGCTGTAGTATAGGGCAGTCTGCTTTCAGTTTACATCCTCATACTAAGCCAAATCATTCATGAACCAAGCTTGTTGTTTCTCTCTTCTGTCAGCTGGTTTTGAGGGAGTATATACCCCATGTGGCCACAGGTATGAGCCAAAGAAGACGTGTGATGCAACAGTGATAGATAATAGGAGAGTCTGGGCTGCCTACTTGTACAGCTCACTTGGACCCTCTGGTCCTGCTTATGTGTTATTCTAGATAAGCCGCTCTCATTATCTGGGATGCTACTGAGCCTGGACAACTGTATGACTTAGTGGTCCTGAGAGGCCCCAGCTCATGATGGGCGATGCTACCTACATGGTCACTGGGTAGTCCGTGGCTTGTGGGCTCATCTTAACCAGGCTCCAGTAGCATACTAGAAGCTGATTTTTGAAAGGTGCATAATTTTCCAATGCACAATGCATTACCTTGTTCAAAAACCTAGGGGTCTATATTGTGATTCCATCAAGGCTTCTAGCAAACACAACATGATATCCTTCCCACCATATACATTTCCAAGCTCATAGGACTGACTGAATCATGTGGCCCAAGGAGCATGGGCACATGCAGAGCCATTCCTGTTCAGTGTTCACCTCAAACCGTGTCATCAGTGTATCATCTCAGAAGTATTCCCAGGTATAGAATATGCTGCCTCCAAAACCTGATCAGGCCTACCAAGCATTCTGCTTTATTTTTCATGGTGGGTATTATGAATATAATATCTGTGCTTCACTTTAGATGAGCTGTCCTTGCATGTTCTGAACCACCACCTCTGTGAATATTTCAGTGATGCAGGGAACCCCCGAGTACCCAGACTTTATGTCTCACCCTTTGGAATACATGTGTACTACTGCATATACTACCTCCTGCTCCTATGGTCCAATCAGCAGGATGCCATCAATTAAGTGGACCAGTGTGATGTTCTATGGGATATCCAGGCCATCCTATTCTCATTGTGATTAGGCCTCTGTTAATGCTCGACCCAGTCATCCCCACCATTACCTATGAGCCTCGTTCTAGAGGGATATCTCCCATCTCCTATTGTAAGGCCCTCAGTGATTCTGGTGCCCAACTCATCAGCACATTTTCCATTATTTTACAAAATGAAGCATCTGCCAGACCCTCCTATAGGATTATAATCTTCTAGTACATTTTGAAGCCTTACCCAGTACCTCCACACAGGTGTACTTACTTCTTTGAGCTTTTTTTTTTTTTAATAAAGATTTTATCTATCTATCTATCTATCTATCTATCTATTTATTTATTTGACAGAGAGAAAGACAGCAAGAGAGGGAACACAAGCAGGAGGTGTGGGAGAGGGAGAACTAGGCTTCCTGCTGAGCAGGGAGCCCGAAGTTGGGCTCCATCCCAGGACCTTGGGATCATGACCTGAGCCAAAGGCAAATGCTTAACAACTGAGCCACCCAGGTGGCCCTTTCTCTGAGCTTTTTGATTCCTTCTTCCACCATCAGACATGGAAATTATGGATTTTACACTTGACCTTGTACAGAGCTTCTGTAAGCCATTCTAGCAGCACGTTGGCACTATTTCGTGGGGTCTTTGCCAGGATATTAAATCCTGTGTTGTGGGATATTGCTCTTCCCTATCCATCATAATATTCTGCCAGCTTTAATACAACATTTTCAGGATCTAGTTCTACGTGAGCTCTCCAGGGTCCTGCTGGTGTATGATGGCTAGGTCCTAGAGCTTCTTTATGGTATAGTCCTCTACCCACTCCCCCTTGGCGGCACAACATTCCCCAGATGGGTTAGTATGTGACTAAACCTAAACATTGGCTTAAGGGCTGTGAGGAAAGGTGAAGGTATATCCTGAGTAGGGCACTACTTGATTTGAGAAATCGAAGTCTCTGCACTATCTCTAAGCAAAGATGTGCCCTAGTCTCTAACAGGCAGGATTAGGCCACTCCTGCCAGTACTGAGAATTTACAGCACCAGTTCCCAACATGGGGATTTGCCCCCCACCATCAGGAGATGTTTGGCAATGATTGTCACAAATGCAGGGGGAAAGCTACTGGCTGATGTCATCTGGTGGGTGGAGACCAGGGTTACTGCATTAGATCCCTATGATGCACAGGACAACCTCCTTGACCTCTCCCAACAACAAAGAACTATTTGGCCCCATGTGCCATTAAAACAGAGGTTGGGGGGGAAACAAAGGTTGAGAAATCCCAATTTAAGGGAACTTGGAGTTTTGTGGTTTTCAACACATAATGCTTGATAGCTCATCACTTATCTCAGGGTCCCATTCTTCCTAACCAGCTCCCTGATCTTGGCATAGAAGACCAGCTCAGGTTCTCTGGAATTCTGCCATTTTTATGATTAAATCGGGCTGGTCTTTAGGTTGTGCTGCTTTTCAACTGTGCAAGGTAGATCTAACTTTATATATTGCCAAGGGGATCATCTGACTTTCATTCCTAGCCTTTAATTTCTGATTAATCACTTAAGCCTTCCATGATTTGTTTTCCAAAGAGTCAAATATCCTTAGCAAACCTACTCTGTTTCATTGTTCCTGTAGTTATTATTATCTCTGTATTTCTCAAACACTTAATACACTACAACCACTAGCATGTTTCCTTCCACCAGTGTACCATTGTAATTCACATCATCTGGAAGTTATAACTTCACCGCTGCCTTGTGCCAAGTTATGCATGGTCCACCTTCCACCAGTGATAGGGAACTCATGCCCCCTGGCAGGCAGGTGAGCCAGCTCCAGAATCTCATGTCAGAATCTGGTTTTTCTGACTCCTGGTACCAACTGTTAACAGTCAGATTCCCCAGGAAGGGAAAGCAGACCCCTGGGGGGTGATTTGTCTACAGAAGGTTTCTTAGAGAGTGCTCTTGGATTGCACACCTGTGGGAGAAAGAAAAGCAGTACAGGTGGGTGAGAAGTTGAGCTATAGTGCAGACACAGTGATGACAGTGGTCTCAGGCAATTTTTGGGGAGCTCTGTAGCCAAGATGGTCTTGCAGGTTTGACTAGTCCTTTGTTGTCCATCATTGGATCTAGGATACCCCCTGGAAAAGGTAAAACTTTGGGTCAAGCAGCTCTCTTCAGTGGAGGGCAATTCCTGGAAAGAGCAGAAAGCAGAGGGCCGAATGGTGAACTTGTACTTCTACAGGTCCTTCAATCCAGAGGAATATCTGGGTAACAGGACACAGCATGCATTACAGTGGGTAACCCCCTCTGGCTGAATTAAATGGGGTGACTGGTTATCTACTCTCTCTGAAGCTGCAGGTGGGAAGGCAGTCAAGAAGAGAGTGAAGTATTTTCAGGAGATTTCTTTCTTAGAAGCTAGGAGTAAATAGAGGCCCTCTCCTAGGCTCTCTAATAGCAAGATCATGAAGCAGTCCGTGGGGAGGGTGCCTAGTGGTATTTTCACTGCAAGTAGAAAGACGCTTGATGTCTGTGGCAGACCTGAGAAGAAATAATAGTTGATGGATGTATAATAAGGAAATGGTAATTGTCTTAACAAATATTGTCATAATTCTTCTTGGAATGGAAACTGTCTTTGGAAAAATATCTTGATAGTCCACTTGGAGCAGTGTGAGACTCCATGCTTATGAAAATTCACACAGGTCTGAACAAGAGATTGTCACTAAAGTGTTTTATATGAACTTTTAAAAAGAAAGAAAAAGTAGGTTGTTTTATTCTCAAGAAGAAGGGGAATCGAAAAGAGGATTGTAATCAGTTAGGATACTTCTTCCTCTGAGTAACAAGAATCTGATTTGAGTAGATGTAAATAGCAGTATCTTGTACCCCAAGAAATACAGAGTATGGTGCCAGTGCTAGGGATTAAACCAGGCATTTTCTTTCTCTTTGCTCTCCCACTCAAGCTTCTTTTTGATGGCAACTGGCATCCTCAGAACTTGTTTCTGAATAACAGGGGCAAGAACATCTTTCCTTCAAGCATCCTTCCTTTCCACTTAAATGACTTACAATGGACCACAGTCTGCTATAGGGGAATGTCTGTGCTAGATGTGGTCTTTCTTTCTTGAAACATGCTTGTTAAGAGAGGTATGGATACTTAATCAAAATAAGGTTCTGTTTGTAGGAAAAACAGGGAAGTGAATGTTGTGTTGGCAACCAATAGGGCCATCTCCAAACCACAGGTAAGAGGAAGAAGAGAGAAATTCACAAATTAAAAAAAGCTGGGAAGGTGACAGTGTCAAACCAGTGACAGTTCCCTAATAGTAGCCAATGGATATTACACAAACAAAAAGGCCCAATATTCCATTTATAGTTATTTATGGTTGGGCTATAAGACCAACTCTATTCCCTCTCCACACCAGTACCTCTTGCAAAAGCCTCTTATATGCATGAATGTGTTGTGTGAATGAATTATTCTGTAAAAACTAGAGAAGTGGTTTTAGTACAGAATAATAAGCATGCATGTATGCATACATGCACACACACATGCATGCACACACAAACACACACGCGTGCGCGCGCGCGCACACACACACACACACACACACACACAAGCTAAAATGGAAAGAAATATAATTAAATTCCATAAGAACTTACCGGACCCTTTCCGGGGTCCAAACCCCGGAACTTTCACAAGGCAGACAAAGTCTGAACCAAGATCTTACAGAGCAAGAAGACTCTGCTTGACATCTAGTTTACAAATAGTATGTGCTATGTAGAGATACTGAAAATTCTTTTAGAAATTGTTAATCTAGGAGTGCATGAGTGGCTCAGTTGGTTAGGCATCTGACTCTTGATCTCAGCTCAGGTCTCAATCTTGAGGTCATGAATTCAAGCCCCTTGTTGGGATTCACACTCAGTGTGGATTTTATATTAAAATAGAAACAAAGAAATTTTTAATCTAATTGGAGGAGGTAAGTCACAGACTGCTTTACATGGATTTACTTTACATGGATTTCTATAAAAGCACCAAGTGCTTTGAGTGACACCAAGCTATGAGTGACATAGGCTAAAATAATTTAAAAGAATAAGATTTCCTTTATCACACAATGATTTCTTAGTCTATAATTATTCAATATCAACTTGCCAAACTTTTCTTGAAATGAAGACAAATATTGTCCCCAGTCTACAGATAAGGAAACTCATACCTTGAAAGTCTCTAAGGACCCTGGTGGTTCTGTGTCTGGTTGGCTTTGCCCTTCCCAAGATCTGGGAGAATAATTCATTGCAGGTCCTTTATCTCTTCCAGTATTTTCCATATTATATTTATTGATAACTGAGCAACTGCAGAGTAGGAACTCCTTTTGCATGCCAGACATTTTCTATGAACTTAACAGTATGTGTCACATATAGTTACTGTTTTCCAAGATGTTAGAATAAATAAAATGTAAATTTATTTAAATCATTACTTCATAGAACTATAGTTTTTAAAATATGTTTTACCAGTTAATAGATACATTTAAAATACTTACTGTCAATTAAGGATCCAGAGTAATTTTTGAAATTAAATCTAGGTCTTTAATCTTTAGAAGATTGGAAAAATGAGGAATCTCCCTCACTTTCTGAGTGTTGAGATTTTTGAAAGGGGGGAATCGTATTCATGTTAGTAATTATAAGATTGTGTAACAAACCAATTTGTCAACCAGATAATCCATCTCTCTTCACAGTATTCATCCACACCGTCACACATTTATGAATAAAATGGATACATTGAATCAAGTTTAGGCAGGAAATAAAGGTAATTATTATTTTTATAACATTGGATAAGAGGAGACTGGTTTGGGATGCCTAGGTGGCTCAGTCAGTTGAGCCTCTGCCATCAGCTGAGGTCATGATCCTGGGGTCCTGGGATTGACCCCCATGTCAGGATCCCTGCTTGGTGGGGGGCCTGCTTCTCCCTCTCCTTCTGCCCTATGCTCCCTGAGCTTGTACACTCTCTTGCTCTCTCTTTCTCTCTCTCTCTACCAAATAAATAAATACAATCTTTAAGGGGGAAAAAAAAAAGAGGAGGGTGGTTCAAGACAGTGACATAGGAAGATCATGAACTCACCTCCTTCCATAGATCTACCAAATCTATGGCTACATATGGGTCAATTCCCTCTTAAAATGACCTGAAAACTAGCTGAAGAGCTCTTCCATAACAAAGGATAAAAAGGGGCACATTAAGACTGGTAGGAGAGGCAGTGATGCAGTCTCATCAAAAACTCCAGCCCCCATGCAGTGACCCATAATCTAGAGGGATCAAACAAAGTTTTCCCTGAGGAGTGAGAGATTCATACTCCATATGAGGCACCAATACTTGGGACCTGCACTAGTGAGGGAGGTCCCCAAAATATCTTGTTGTGAAAAGCAACAGAGCTTACATCCAGAAGACTCAAAAGGGTGTAGGGAATAGGAAGTCTACTCTTAAAAGGCTTTCACGCAGATCCTTAAAAGCAGTGAGAGAAAAACAATTTGCTACATACAAGGGAACCCCCATAAGACTACCAGCTGATTTTTAAGAAAATTTTTAGGCCAAAAGAGAGTAGCATGATATATTTAAAGTGCTAAAAGAAAAACAAAACAAAAACATTCCAACCAAGAATACTCTACCTGCTAATGCTATCATTCAGATAGCAAGGAAGGAAAGGTAGTTTTCCAGGTAAGCAAAAACTAAACGAGTTCATCACCACTAAAATGTATTGTATAATGATAGGTGGCCAATCCAACAAGAGGACATAACATTTTGTAAATATTTGTGAACCCAACATAGGAGCACCTAGGTATATAAAGCAAATAGTTAATAGACATAAAGGAGAAATTGACAGCAACACAATAATGGATCATCTAGACAGAAAATCGATAAGGAAACATTGGTCTTAAATGACACATTGTACTAGATAACTTAATAGATATGTACAGAACATCCCATGGAAAAGCAGCACAATACACATTCTTTTCAAGAGCACATGGGACATTCTACAAGACAGATTATGCTAGGCCACAGAATAAGTTTAAATAAACTTAAGAATATTGAAATCATGCCAAACATCTTTTCCAACTACAATAATATAAAACTAAAAATCAATTACAAGAAGAAAACTGGAAAAAAGCAACAAATAATTATAGATTAAACAACATCCTACTAAACAACCAATAGGTCAACAAAGAAATAGAAGGGGAAATAAAAAATATTTTGAGACAAAAAAAAATATTTTGAGACAAATGAAAATTGAAATAGAACTTTCCAAGATCTATGATATGCAACAAAAACTATTCCAATAAGGCAATTCATAATGATAGAGGACTGCCTTGAGAAATAAGAAAAATCTCAAATAAACAATTTAACTTTACACCTAAAAAAAAACCTAGAAAAAGAAGAACAAAGCAAAAATTAGTAAAAGGGAGGAAATAATAAAGATTAGAGAAGAACTCAATGAAATAGAGACTAAAACACCTTAGAAAGACCGATGAAACAAAAGAGTTGTTTCTTTGAAAAGACAAAATTGACAAATGTGTAGCCACACTCACTAAAAAAAAGAGGGCTCAAATAAAATGAAAATAAATGAGAATTTACAAAAATAAAATTTATAGAAATACAAAGTATCATAAGATGCCACTATGAACAATGATATGCCAACATATTGGACAACCTAGAAGAAATGGATACATTCCTACAAACATACAATTTTCCAAGACCAAATCATGAAAAAATAAAAATCTGAATAGACTGGTTACTTGTAAGAGGATTGAATCAGTAATCAAAAAATTCCCAGCAAACAAAAGTCCAGGACCAGATGGCTTCACTGGTGAACTCTATGAAACATTTAAAGACTCAACTCAACAGTTGAGTTGAGTATCTTTCTAAAACTCTTCCAAAAAATTGAAGAGAAAGGGATACTTTCAAACTTGTTTGACAAAGCCAGCATTACCCTTATACAAAAACCAGACCAGGACACCACAAAAAAAATAAAATAAAATAAAATAAAAATAAACATAGAGGTTTATCCCTGTTAAATATAGGTGCAATAATTTTCAACAAAATATTAGAAAACCAAATTCAACAATGCAGTGAAAGGATCATACAGCATGATCAAGTGGGATTTATCCCAGTGATGCAAGGATGGTTTGACATCTGCAAATCAATCAGCATGACACACCACATTAACAAAATGAAAGATAAAAATCATATGATCATTGCAATGGATGCAGGAAAAGCATTTGACAAAATTCAGTGCCCACTTAGGATAAAAACTCTTAACAAAGCAAGTATAGAGGGAAAGTACCTCAACATAATGAAGGCCATATGTGGCAAACCCATAGCTGAAATCATACTCAACACTGGAACAGTACAAAGATGCGCACTCTCACCACTTTTACTCAACATAGAATTGGAAGTCCTAGACAAAGAAATCAGGCAAGAAAAAGAAATAAAGTCATCCAAATCAGAAAGGAAGAAGTAAAACTATCACTATTTGCAGATGACATGATTCTATATATAGAAAATCCTAAAGATTCCATCAGAAAACTGTTCAAACTAATAAATGAACTCAGTAAAGTAGCAGAACAAAACCAATATGCATAAATCTATGGCATTTCTATACACTAATAATGAACTATCAAAGAGAGAAATTAAGAAACAATTCCATTTATAATTCATCAAAAAGACTAAAATATCTATAAATAAATTTGACCAAGGGGTCAAAAGATCTCCATATTGAAAAATATAAGACATTGATGAAAGAAATTGAAGGGAAAGAAAAAGAAAGATACTCATGGTTTGGAAGAATCAATATTATCAAAATGTCCATACTACCCAAACAATCTATAGATTTAATGCAATCCCTACCAAAATCCCAATGGCATTTTTTCACAGGACTAGAACAAATACTCCTAAAATTTGTTTGGAACTGCAAAAGACCCTGAATAGCCAAAGCAATCTTGAGAAAGAGGATCGAAGTTGGAAGTATCAAACTCATTGATTTCAAACTACACCACAAAGCTATAGTAATCAAAATGGTATGGTATGGTGTAGACACATAGATCAGTGGAACAGAATTGTGAGAGCACAGAAATAAATCCACACACAGAAGGTAAATAAATTTGTGACATAGGAGCCAAGAATGTACAATGGGTAAAGGTCAGTCTCTTCAATAAAAATTGTTGGGAAAGCTGGATAGCCACATGCAAAAAAAAAAAAAAAGAAAGAAAGAAAGAAAGAAAGAAACTAGACCACTATCTAACACCATATACAAAACTAACTCAAAATGGATTAAAGCTTGAATGGAGATCTAAGATCATAAAACTCCTAGAAGAAAATACAAGCAATAATCTTATTGATATACATCTTGGTGTCAAACTTTTGGATAAGACTTCAAAAGCAAAGGAAAAAATAGACAAATGAAACTACATCAACTGAAAACCTTTTGCATAGAAAGGAAATCATTAACAAAGTGAAAGGCAACAAGGGGTGCCTGGTTGGCTCAGTCGGTTAAGGGTCCAGCTCTTTTTTTTTTTTTTTTTAAGATTTTATTTATTTATTTGTCAGAGAGAGAGAGAGTGAGTGAGCAAATGCAGGTAGAGTGGCAGGCAGTAGCAGAGAGAGAAGCAGGCTTCCCGCTGAGCAAGGAGCCCAATGCAGGACTCGATCCCAGGACCCTGAGATCATGAGCTGAGCCGAAGGCAGTGGCTGAACTGACTGAGCCACCCAGGTGTCCCAGGGTCCAACTCTCGATTGCAGCTCAGGTCGTGATCTCATATTGGTAAGATCAAGCCCTGCATCAGCCTCTGTGCTGAGCATGAAGCCTGCTTAAGATTCTTTCTCTCTCCCTCTGACCCTGCTCCAACACTCACACTCTCTCTCTCAAAAAAAATTAAAAAAAATTTTTTAAATGAAAAGACAACCTACAGAATGGAAGAAAATATTTGTACACCTTTTATGTAACCAGGGATTAACAACCACAATATATAAAGAACTCAAATAACTCAATCACAAAATGAAAACAAAGCAAACGAAAAGTTCAATTAAAAAAAGGGCAAAAAATCTAAATAGACATTTTCCCAAAGAAGACATACAGATGGCTGATAGGCACATGAAAAGATGTCCAACACTGCTAATCATCAGGGAAAAGCAAACCCAAACCACAATGTGATATCACCTCACTTCTGTCAGAATGGCTATTATCAGAAGACAAGAAACAACAAGTGTTGGAGAGGATGTAGAGAAAAGAAAACTCTTGTACATTGTTGATGGGAATGTAAACTGGTTCAACCACTATGGAAAATAGTATGAAGACTCCTTAAAAAATTAAAAATAGAATTACCATATGATCCAGCTATTCCACTCCCGGGTATTTATCCCAAGAAAATGAAAACATTCATTTGAAAAGATACATACATCCCTAAGTTCACTACAGCATTATTTACAATAACCAATATGTGGAAGCAACAGAAGTGTTCCTTGATAGATTAATGGGTAAAGAAGATGTTACACACACACACACACACACACACACACACGATGCACACACTGGAATACTACCCATACATAAAAAAGAAAAAATCTTGCCATTTTTTGGATGGAAAGAAAAAAATCTTGCCATTCTGCTAAGTGAAATAACTCAAAGAAAGACAAATATCATATGATTTCATTTACATGTGGAATCCAAAAACAAAACAAATGAGTAAACAAAACAAAACTCATAGATACAGGAACAGATTAGTGGTTTTCAGAAGGGAAGGGGGTTGGTGGTGGTTGAAACAGCTGAAGATGATTAATTATATGAAGAGAGATGTTAACTAGACTTATTGTGGTGACCACTTTGTAGTGCATACAAAAATCAAATTATTACCTGAAACTAACATAATGTTGTATGTCCATGTTATCTCAATTAAAAATGATTTACTTAAGAAAGAATTTAAAATAAAAGATATAATAAACCTCAGATAAGAGGCTTTTCTTATCTTTCTGACTGCTACAGAAAATTCTATCGTGTGTATACACTAATAAAATAAAAATATAGATAAGTCATATTGAAGATATGTCAGATGAAGAGAAATCACTGCATGAAAGTATTGTCAGTATGCTTGATGTCTTTCTCAGTCTTCTCCTTTCGGTGGGATAAAAATTGTTCTGCTGTAGAGACTAGATAAAAGAGTAATATTTCCTCTGTTCTTAATGACAATACTGAAGTCTTAATTAAGCACAGTGTATAAGGAGATCATTAACAGATTTCAAAGTCTCTTTTCCTCTAGGCTTCAAAACACATGTATGCTATTGTAATTTCCCAAGAAGCCAGTCTTTTGCTCCATAACAAAACTAGCCAAATTTCTCTGTATTTTTCCCACCCATAGATTGAACACTGTTTCATAAGCATCGTTGAATTAATCTTAAAATATCTTCATCACACATCTACTTATATCTAGTACAGTTCCTAATATTAAATAGGTGTTAATATTTTTTAACAATTGAGAAGAGTATATTCTCAACTTTCAGATAATTTTCCTGATTACCTTCTTGCATGGAATTTCAGGGAGATGAATTTTCCAATTTGCAATTTAACAAATTACAAGACACCTTGAATCTGTTAATGATGTTACCATAGATACAGATAACAGAACATCTCCAGATTGGTATGTGAATAATTACTGTCATAATAAACCAAGCAATCAATAAATGACCAATTTATTGACATATTAAATGTATGCATCAGCCACCACTTTTATTTCCTTAGTTTTGCCTTCATTTGTCAGGAGTTATTTCAAGTGATTTGAATTTAATTGATCTAAAATTTTTGAGAGAGAAACTAGAAAAAAAAAGGGGGGACTCTCAGGGCACCTGGGTGGCTCAGTTGGTTAAGCATCTGCCTTCGGCTCAGTCATGATCCCACAGTCCTGGGATCGAGTCCCACATCACGTTCTTTGCTCAGTGGGGAGCTTGCTACTCTCTCTGCTTGCCTCTCTCTCTCTGTCAGAAAAATAAATAAAATCTTTTTTAAAAAGGACTCCCTATCTCAGCATTTAAAAATGACATGATTGACATGATCTGGTATTTTCCCTATATTTATGATTATCTATACAGATGTATTTCTCTGCACATTTACTTAGATTTTCAAAATTAATAAATACTATCTACAAGTATTTTTTGTTCTAGAGACACAGAGTTTAATAAGACAAATTGCTTTCAGAAACACACTACTGGGGCACCTGGGTAGCACAGGTGGTTAAGGAACCGCCACTCGGTTTCCGCTCAGGCGGTGATCTTCGGGTCATGAGATCTAGCCCCCGGTCAGGATCCACACTCAGGCTCAGGCTACTTAAGATTCCCTCTCCCTTTCCCTATGCCGCTCTCCATTGTGCGCGCTCTCTCTCTCTCTCTTTCTCTCTCAAATACATAAATAAGTCTTAAAAAAAAAAAGAAAAGAAAAAGTAACTCACTATTATAAGAATGTATATAGAGAGAAGCATACAAATTTAAAATCATTGGCTCATTTGAACTATTCCCAATCAGAAGATGAGGTAAAGGAGGTTTTGCCACCCAAGGGATATTTGGCAATGTCTGGAGACATTTTTGGTTATAACAAGTCTGAGGAAAGGTGGGGGA
Source organism: Mellivora capensis (assembly GCA_004024625.1). Lineage (NCBI taxonomy): Eukaryota > Metazoa > Chordata > Mammalia > Carnivora > Mustelidae > Mellivora > Mellivora capensis. Next base: position 49,503 of record PISX010008545.1, read on the forward strand.
ACAGAGTACTACTAGTATCTAGAGGGCTGAGGCCAGAGAGGTAACTGAACATCCCACAGGGCACAGGACAGGCCCCATGAGAAGGAAGTATCTATTGCAAAATGTTGATAGTGTAAAAGTTGAGAAATACGAGGCTTAAGGAAAAAAGATACTGGATTCCTGGATTAGAATTCAGATCTCTTGACTCAGAGTGACCGTAGGACAAATTACACCATTGTATCCATCTCTCTGTGGAATGCATCACAAACCCAATTTGCCAACATGGAGAAAATTATACCTACTTTAAAGAGTTCTTGCAGGATTAGGTGAGATGCATGTGGATATCCTAAAATTTTCTGTTAACTCTCAACTGTAATAGGAGCTCCAGCTCCTGTTAAGGATCCACCCTCTATATTTTCTAATATTTCCCAGTATTGAGACAACACACCTAGCCCCTTTAAGGTTGCATTATCTCCCAAAGACCTCCGCACTCCCTATAAATCAGTTTACCAAAAATTTCTAAACTTACCTTAATCCCAGCAATGAATATATTTTAGACTCATTTTGAAACTCTACTATGTGTGAACAATTTTTAAGATTAAAATATATATAAATTATTAACTTTTCCATTCATTTTAAGGTTAATATAAACACTATATGCCTACCTTTTGGCTTGAGAAATAAAAAGTCGCCAGCCAGCTATGTGTCCTCCCCATCCCCCTGCCTAAACACTCATGAACCTTTGCACCCCTTACTCCCCAGGTAATGACAATCCTGACTGGGCATTAATCATTTAGACATTTTTAATTTGTATTTTTATATTTATCCTTTGATAACATATTGTTTGGTTCTGTCTCCTCTGATCTTGTATAAACAAATTATTTTCTCACATCATATTTTTGTGATTTTTCCATGTTGAAACTTGTAGTTGACTCTATTCTCTTATTCATTTCATTAATATTTCATTTTATGAATAAGCACTCATTGTTATTGATGTTGCATTTTGGAATAAATATACCACAGTTCACTCATTTTACACTGACCATCACTTAGGTAGTCTACGGGTTTTGCTATCACAGATAATGTCATCATGAGCATCCATTCCATACTTTCCAAGTGTATACCTAGGAGTAGAGTTACTGATTGGAGAGTGTATTTATTCAACTTGGCTCCTTAATGACACCAGCAAAAGATGAGAATTTTTATTTCATTAATCCTTGCTAGCCATTTCTATGCCTTTCTATTTGTGTTCTAATTTAAAAAACATGAAATACTAGTGCATTTGGGCTTTAATTTGTTCTTCATTTATAATTAATGAGATTGATCTCTATTTATGTTTATTGTTCAATTGTGTGTCCTTATAAGTCAAATGCCTGCTCCTGGCTATTATACATTTTTTTTTTCTTACTGATTTATAGGAGTTCTTTCTATGTTCTATATACTAATCCTTTTGTTACACATATTCCAAGTATTTTGTTTGCCTTTATGGTATCTTTTGTTAAATAGTCTCAAATTGAGTGAAACTGTCTTTAATCCACTTGGAATTGGTTTTTGTGATGTATAAGCTAGGAGTTTAATTTAATTTTCTCCCCAATATTTGGATTTTTCTTCCACACCTTGTTTTAGGTAGCCCATCTTTTGTTCAATGATATATGCGATGTGAACTTTGTCATATATCAAGATACCAAATATGCATGGACCTGTTTTATGGCTTAACTTCTATTCCCTTGGTCCCTTCTAATTATATATCCCTAAGCCAATATTAAAATATTTTTAGAAAAAGTAGTTTCTCATTGTTGGTGTGTATCTTGTACCTCTCATGCCATACATTAGTTCTTTTTCTTCTTTAGGAGTGTTTGGCTTTTTTTTTTAAATGCTTTTCTCTTCCGTTTAAATTTTATAAGGAAGCATCTAGTCAATTCTTACTTTAAAGAAACTCTAGCATTTTCACTGAAATGTCACTAAAATTGTGCATCAATTTGAGAAAACTTGACTTTATGATATTGAGTTTTTGTATTAATGAACATAGTGTGTGTCTCCATTTATTTAGATGTTTAAAAATGCATTTCAATAAAGTATATGATTCCACATAAAAAAAGTTTTACATCTATTTTTATAGATTCTTGGGTTTGTTATTCTTGGAATACCATTACAAATGATACAGATTTTAATCAATTTTTCCAATTGTTACTGATCTAAAGAAATGTAATTACTATGGGGGCACCTGGGTGGCTCAGTTGGTTAAGTGTCTGACTAAGTTTATGCTCTGGTAATGATCTCAGGGTCATGGAATCAAGCCCCACATCGGGCTACTCGCTCAATGGGGAGTCTGTATATAAGAGTCTCTCCTTCTGCCACTCCTCTTACTCTCTCTTTCTCAAAATGAGTAAGTAAATATAATTACTACATAATTAGTAATATAATTACTATGTAGCATTTTCTAATTATATGAGAATTATCTAAGTATATGGGAAAAAACAATGGACAGTTTATAATCTCTTGATTATACAGCAGGTAATCAGTTTTCACCTTATTGTAATTTTATGTATTTATTATCTACCTTAAAAATAATGCTGACATTATAAGATTCTCTCTCATGTTTGTGTGATTTTCACCAAGTTGTTCACCTGTATTATAGGTACCAAAATTTTGTTTTTATCCAGAGTGCATCTCACCAGTGCAACCCTTTACAAAGTATTCTCTTTTTATTTTGGAATAGCATCCCAGCTTAGAACCAAATTCTTATATGGATGTCTTATATGTAGTGACATATGGGAGCTATTACTGATATATTTTAACAAATACAGTGAATTAATTTATTGGGGTTATGTTTTTTATGGTAACTTGGATAACAATTTGTTTAAGTCAGTGTCTCACATAATTACACAGCCTCTCCTTAAGAGCAAGTGTACTTGAATTTCACAAGACAGTATGATTTTTCTGGTTTGACATTTTTATTGTAGGGAATGACTCCAGACCCAGAGAAACAAGGTCATCTCTTTAAAATGCTAAACTCTTTCTTGATCTAAAACTTTATTCTTCTTTGCATTTGTTAAAGGACTTTTTTTTTTAAAGTCCAATTAGTATGTTTTCTAGAAAATGTCAGATGTCCATTCTTCATCTACCACTTCTACTTTTACCTCCTGTCCTTGCAGCCATATACCAGCAAAGAAAAATAGATAGCCTTTGCGTTGTCTCAACAAATACAATTTGAGAGATAATATTTGGGGGAAACCTTGGTGGCTTAAAGTCAAAGGATGTACCCAAACTAACTTCTTTTACTTATGAGCAGGCAACAACAAATAAAATCAAATAACCAATAACCCATTCTCTTCCTAGAGCTGCAGGCATTTGACTTACACTTGGGTCTTTCTTTAGCTAATTCTGTTTTTATTGGCCAGTTCTTTCATTATTTTTATATAAACTAATCAATGTAAGCCCTAGTCTAGACAGTAAAATCAGCAAAAGTCCCTTCCATGTGCCTCTGTCTGACATCCATGGGGTGCTACCATGTATCTCTAAAGGATACATAATAAAACTTCCTATCGTGTTTACTGGAAATAGAAATAAGGATTAAAGAAATAGTATAGAGTTTCTGCCTTTTGATACTAAAGTTTTGCATCTGTTAGAATTATTTCTAGTTACTATTTTTATTTCTTGTGTCAAGCCCCATTAATGTAGCCTTTTTAGTACAGTTATCAACCAGGGAGCTAATGATGGTTACATAGTGACATGGAACCCATATTCTTTAACCATCTGATATCCTTTCCTCTACCACCTAAGTCTTTGTTAATACTCTCCTAGATTTCTGAAGACTTAATCTGACAAAGGTAGAGGAACATGTTTTATGTCCCATTTCATCAGGCAGAGAAGGAGAGAAGGAAAGTGTCCCCTCCGTTGTTTCTCCCAGGCCAGATGAAATAAACCTGGCAGGAGCAGATGTTAAATGGAAGCCAGAGAAATGGAAGCCACTATCTTCTGTAATTGAAACCTTAGGGAGGAAGGCTTGAGACAACTGCCAATGGACATAGAAAATCATTGCAAGAGTTTATTCCCAGGGTCATTTCTTGTACCCACTCACATGTGAAAGCACAGAAACCGACAGCAGGGCAGCGGAGTGGGCAGGAAGTGGTGGGTCCAGGTGAACAGAAGGCTTGCAGCCCCAGTTCTAGCTGCACCGAACCCCACAGTGAACCTTCCTCGAAGGTTCTTTTCAAAGACCTTTTGGAGGATTTCAGGCAGGAGAACCCCCACCAACTTGCTTCTGCTTTATCAAGTGGACTCCCTTCCAATTTTCCAATTCGGAGAATTTGTACAGTGTATCCTTCATTCCAGTTTTTGCCTACATGAACACCTACAGCTTCCATCCAGGCCAGAGCTAATAACACACACACACACACACACACACACACACACACACACACACCACAAGAAAACACGGTCTGACGCTTTGTTGATTCTTTTGGTGCTACTGCCGTATCTTTAGCACTTGGCTTTTCCAGACTCTATTATTAAGTCCCTTATGATTATGTATGTTGGGCCCGTGTTCTATAACCCTTTCACTTGGATACACACAGAGTGCTCATTTTGCATAAATCACCCTTCTACGTGTCTGTTGCCTGTGAGTGTGGGATGTTTAGGCAATATATCCCACTTACTATTTTTTAAAAATTAAGAAGTCATTTGAAGTTATTAATGATTTAACGTTGGTGAACTCAGGTGTTAGAATTATTGCTTCACCTCTTCCTTGTGTCATCTTGAGCAAACCACTTAACTTCTTTATGATTCAGTCTTCACATCTGTAAAATGAGGATAATTATCGCATCTACCTCCTACTTTTATTTTGATGATTTAAAGTGCTAACACATGAAAAGTACCTTCAGCACTGCCTGGCTCATAGTGAGATCTAAAAATGATTACCTATTGTTTTTATAATCATTTTACTTGACTTGCATAATATAAACATAATATAATAATGGTTCTAGTATTTGAAGATTCAGGATATAATGACTCACTATTACTAAAAGTCTCATCTACATTGTGTCCCACAGAGAAAATGAGAGCAAACTCAAGAGCATTTTGTTTGCTTGTTTCTTTTGTGGAAGGAAAGACTCAAGTTTAATATGTAGAGGAACAAAACAGCACACAGAAGTCCAGGACAAAGAATTGTCATTCTCAACCTGTCCCTTATTTGTGAGTAACATGTTCCAATAAAAAGTATAATTATGTCCAACCACTAGAAAGAAATGACAATTATGTAAGGTGGTAAAGGTGTTAATTGTTGCTGTAGGCATTCGTATTGTCCTATCTAAAGGTATCAAATTAACATGTACACATTAAATCTACACGATGTAGTATCTGAAATACATATCAATAAAGAAATGTTAAGTGTGAAGACGAGTATTCTGCAAAACATGTAGGTCTGAAAAACAACGCACAGAAGGTCAGCTGGGAGCCCTTGCTCCCACCATCCCTGGCTCTGCAGGTGAGAATGACGGTCAGAAGGTTTGCAGATAGATCTCAGAGGATGTGAAGAAAGACAAGGCAGCAAAGATGGGGCTGGATTCACAGTGGGGGCTGTGGAAGGAGAAGACACTGCCAGCCCGACTCCCATGTGTTCCAGCACAGGGAAAATTCTTTCTCTCTCTCTCCCTCCCTCTCTCCCTCCCTTCCTTCCTTCCTTCCTTCCTTCCTTCCTTCCTTCCTCCCTCCCTTCCTCCCTCCCTTCCTCCCTTTCTTTTTAGGCTGTTTTCTTCATCAGTGTTTTCTGTATTTCCCTCAGTATGTTTCACCTGTTACTAGGAAATCTCCTGACTCCCCACTGTCCTTCCCACCCACCGTCAGTTTTTACTAAGTCCCTCTCCCTTAGTATCTTTAGTTCCTGCCCATTCTTATTCTTTACCTCATTTGCCTCTTTGACTTTAATTTTTAGACTCTAGTTTTGTACCAGGTACCAAGTTCCTTTGAGCGCTTCTCTGGTCTCATGCTTCACCTTAATAGGAAGAAAACGCCGCACAGAAATATTCTCAAAGTTGTGAGTTAAACTCCACTACCCCTTATATACATATTTGTCTTACTGGATCCTCTATTCTGCTGGGACCTAACAGTGCACGACCTATTCTTATTCATAGCTCTACTAATGGTGGGCTTACAGCACCCTCCCAGTTTAACTTTTGCATTCCGTTCTGTTCTTGCAATGTCACAATCCCTTTCTTTCTCTTTCTCCTCCTTCATTTACTCCGCTGTTGCTCCTCCCCCCGCCCCCAGGAGAAAGTCTTTGCAGAGTGAGAGAGGCGTCCCCAGCCAGGGGCCAGATCTCTCAATAGCCAGGTGCTTTTGCCTGAGTCGGCCTGATATATACCTGTGAATCCAGGCTAACTCCCCGGCTGCCACCAGTGGGACCCCAGAAGGGTGGGCGATGCCCTCCAGATTTCCCCTTTGCAGATAAAGGCAGTCATAGGAATCCGCCTATTTATACATAAGGCAGAGTAGGGTGAATATCCTGTGACAGGTTTTCCAACAGCTGACTTTTCATCCAGTTTTCCTTCCTCATCCACCGGGGGAATAGGAGTTTGGCTTTGGGGATCAGAATAGATTCTTTCAGAAGGATCCCCTTTTCCCACTAATGAAGGAGAGAAAATGCATTTGAACAAGAGCTTGGGACATACAGTAGCTTCCTTGAATTATAAATAGAAAACAGAGAAGCAGTGGGCCATTGTAGCAGTTAATGAAAAGGAGAAATTAGTTTTATAATTCTCACAAAACTCGGTTTCTCTGGGGCTGGTACAGTACTTAGGAAAGACGGTTTTGGGGATTTTTCACATTCATATTTTGTTTTTAAGATAGTGGATGCTCTGTTGAGGTCATCTTTATCTCAAGAACTCAGAAATGTGTGTACTCTTAAAAGTAGACAGCATTTTATTAGTGTAATTGCATTATTCGTGACCAAATATTTACCTTACTATTTAAAAAATATTGGAAAAGTCCAGAGATCTTGGCTTAGGCATTCAAGAACTCTTAAATTATCTTTCCAGCTTCTCTCCAAATACTTCTCAATGTTACCTAAACCAGTTGGCTTTCTTTCCCCTTCAGCATTTTTCAAATGTTACCTCCTTATCTTTCATATTGTCTTCCCACCACTGAAAAATACGTCTCATTGTTCAACACCAAGTTTAAATCTTGCATTCTCAGTTACCTTTCCTGACCACTTCAACTAGATATAATCTCTCCTTTCTGCTGCTTGCTTAGTTAGATAACTTAATCTTTTCTGGAAGTTTCATATAATGCAAATAGTCACAAACTTTGGAGTGCTATACAATTGAGCTCCCAGGGCCTTATTCCCATGAATTTCCAACTCAATAAATCTGGGATGGGCCTCTGGCATATGCATTTTAACAAGGATACTAAATGTGTCTGATACAGATTGTGTGTTGAGAAGTTTCAATGTGATGTTAGTTTTATAAGTGTGTATGTTTTATTTCCCTGTTCAATGATATGCTATTAAAGGGCAGGAGTTGTATCTTGTACTGCTATTTATGTTATAGAATGTCTTAAATTTAAACAATATTAATAGCAATAATTTAGGGGCACCTGGGTGGCTCAGTCAATTAAGCATTCACTCTTGATCTCAGCTCAGGTTTCGATCTCAGGGTCATGAGTTAAAGCCCTGCACTGGACTCCGCTGGGCATGGAGCCTAAATTTAAAAAAGAAAAAAAGAAAAAAAGAAAAAAAAAAGTTAATAGGACTAATTTATTGATGTAGTTCTCCTTAGACATGTCAAAAAATAATTTTTTATGCTAAGTGCAATATTAGGAAGAGGGTTGATCCGTAAAGTTATTCAAAAGAGAAACATAAAGAAAGCAGCAACATTGGGGGTTTTTATGAGGGCGAGAGGGCAGAAAGAAGTTTCGAACTAATGGTTATAATTAAATATTGATTTACTTGGGGTCAGATAATCTCCTAATATTTTGGTACACTTCCTTTTAGGGGACACCTAGGATTCTTTATTTTCTAACTGTCATCCCTTGTGGTAAAAGTAAGTACTGAACACTGAAACCTAAAAATTATAAGGCTGCCATAGGACATCTTGTTGAAGGGAAACCAATTTTCCTGGTGAGAAACTTGGTTTCATTTTTTATTTTATAAATGTTGGCTTAATACTGATTATGTGTCATGGAAAAGCCCCACAACATTCACTACATCAAATGCTGTGAAAATTATCCAGCTCATATTATACCTCTAAGCACTTCACCAAAATGTAATAATTTCCTGAAACATAAAAGAAACTTTTCCCCATCTTTATTTTTTGTCAAGGAACGTACTGTGTTTGTACTTTAGTTCTCGCTTCCCCAACTCGGGGCAGTGGGTCCACTTGATTTCCTTTCCCTTGTAGTGACGCTGAGACACTGAGGGTATAAAGCCAGAGCTCTGAAATCTCGCCCCTGGGATCACTGGTTCCGGCTTCCTGGGTGTCAATGGAGGAAAACCACAATGAGAATCCAAATCACTGACTTACAGAACCAGAAAATCCAGTTTCTGGAAGGTTCAATGCCTGTCTTTCCCTGATCTGGAAAGAATTATGTAGATACTCTATGAAAATAGCTATAAACTCTCTGCTGGGAAGGATGGCTCCACAGCCTCCCTGAAGCCAGGGGAGAAGGCTTTATGTCGACTCCTGGATCTAGACTCTTTCTCCTAGCGATCTCCTCACCTGTAGTGCTCTCCTATTTAAACTCGTTACAATGCAGCCCAGAGATGTGGGCTAGTGGAAGGACCTTAACGTGAATTATCAATCCCTCTGCCAAGAGACTGCCAACAAGAGGCACTTTGCAAACTTGTCTGTCCCGGTCTCTGATGTTCTGCCTCTGCGGGGTAGCAGTTTTGACCTGAGATTCCTTGAGGGCTTTTTTTTTTTTTTTAAGTTTAACTCTCTTGAGTGAAGATGCTTTTTGTTGAGAGGTCTGACTTCCTGTTACACTTCCTGGTTTGCTGCCTGTTATCATGACTTGGTTCACACACTGCATCGTAAAAGAGTGAAGGCTTTACCTGCTATACTTTGGGTCAGATTCAACCTTGTATTGCCTTCCTCGGAGAGGGCCTGGCTTTGGTTTCATCACACGTCTTAGGCTTCATAAAAAAGTTCTAAGCCTTTCAGCCACCTCCCTAGCAGATTGCCTGAGGCCTTATATCCCTGATACCAACTGCAGGTTTAAAGTAGGACGATAAAAGTCTTTGTTTTACATAGAAGGGTTAGGTACCCGGGTTTCTTTTCCCCAGACTGATATTCTATAGAAGGGATTTTCTCTCTTTCTCTATTCTTACTTCTTCCTTTCTTTATCTTATTTTCTTCTTTTTTTCCTTCCTCCCTTCCTCAAATTCTCTTTCTCTCTATTCCCCCCACCCATCTCTCTCCCCTTTGTCTGTCTTTTTTTTCTTTTTTCTTTTCTCTCTCTCTCTCTCTCCCCTCCCTTCCTTCCTTTCTTTATTCCTTCTTTCTAAAATTTGGAACAAGATTATTTTTGATATCTCACTTAAGAAGTCACAGTTATGGGACACATGGGTGGTTCAGTCAGTTAAGCGTCTGTCTTCAGCTCAGGTCATGATCCCAGGGTCCTGGGATCTAACCCCACATCAGACTCCTTGCCCAGTGAGGAGCCTGATTCCCCCTCTCCCTCTGCCTGCCGCCCTGTCTACTTGTGCATGGGCACTCTCTCTCCGTCAAATAAGTAAATAAAATTGCTTAAAAAAAAAAAAAAGAAACCACAGTTATTCCCCTAATTGTTTTAATTTTCCACATACATGTAATTTCTACTTCTTATATACCATGTTTTTCTTCCCCTACCTCCACATGTCTAGTATCTATTTTGCCTGGAGAATATCATTTGGTGGTCTTTATTCCTTTCCTTTCTATAGTATTGCCTAAAATCCATTCTCCAAAGTGATTATTCTAAGTCAGTCATGGTTATTCCAGGTTTTTGTTGTTATTGTTGTTTTTGTTGTTTGCTAATGATTGGTTTAGAAATGGGCATGTGACCTTGTACTGGCCTATGAAATTGGAGAAGTCCAATAGGGGCTTCTGGGAAAGCACAATTTTGCAGAATTTCTTTTTCACTTAACTGTCTACCAAATAATGCATTGGAAAAGACTTCATCATTTTTATTTACCAAAAAAAAAAAAAAAGATATTTGTATAGGAAGAGTAGCTAATTTGCTTAATTACTTGAGTGTTGAGCAATAAACTGCACCATTTAATTACTTCTAATTTTTCACGATTGTACATATTTTTAAAGGATAGCCCTTTATTGTTTTTTAAAATTTTTTTGTAATTTTATTTTTTTTTCAGTGTTCCAAGATTCATTGTTTATGCACCACACCCAGTGCTCCATGCAATACGTGCCCTCCTTACTATCTACCACCAGGCTCACCCAAACCCCACTTCCCTCCCCTCCAAAACCCTCAGTTTGTTTCTCAGAGTCCACAGTCTCTCATGGTTCATCTTCCCCTCCGATTTCCCCCAACTTACTTCTCCTCTCCATCTCCCCATGTCCTCTGTGTTATTCCTTATGCTCCACAAGTAAGTGAAACCATATGAGAATTGACTCTCTCTGCTTGACTTATTTTACTCAGCAGAATCTCCTCCAGTCCTGTCCATGTTGATACAAAAGTTGGGTATTCATCCTTTCTGACGGAGGCATAATATTCCATTATATATTTATGGACCACATCTTCTTTATCCATTTGTCTGTTGAAGGGCATCTTGGATCTTTCCACAGTTTGACAACTGTGGCCACTGCTGCTATGAACATTGGGGTACAGATGGCCCTTCTTTTCACCACATCTGTATCTTTGGGGTAAATACCCAGTAGTGCAATTGCAGGGTCATAGGTAGCTTTATTTTTTAATTTCTTAAGGAATCTCTACACTGTTTTCCAAAGTGGCTGCACCAACTTGCATTCCCCCACCAACAGCGTAAGAGGGTTCCCCTTTCTCCACATCCTCTCCAACACACGTTGTTTCCTGTCTTGTTGATTTTTAAAATAGTATTTAAATTATAATCCCAGAAGTGGAACTACTAGGTCAAAACAAGACAACTTTCATATTTCTTAGTTTCCAAAAATTTATACTTACTTCATGTTCCATTGGTAGTCTAGAAATTTTCAGTCTGTCCACACCTTTGAAAGAGCCAGGCATTATCCCTTTTTACTAATTTGCTTGAATGTGCTTTTCTTGGCAAGTTGGAACATTTTCCCTCTCACATCTGTTAGTTGTATTTCTCTTTGGACAATTCCCATCTATTTCCTTTCTGACAGCTATCTATCTATGAGGTCTTCTTTTTCTCAATAAATATGCAGAAGCTTTTCATATAACATAATTATTGGCACTTGCCTTATTTGCTGAAAATATTGTGTACTTTCCCAATTTGGGCTACCTTATTTCAACTGCAGAAGTTTGTAGCTTTCATGTCATCAAACTTGTTTATTCTTCCTTCATGATTTCTTTTACTATTTTTCAGTCCTCTCTCAAATCCCCCAAATCCAGGGCATATTAAATTCCTCATCTGGTTTCCCTAACATTTTATTTTCATATTTAATTATTTTATCCAACTTGGAATTACTTTTGACCAGTATTCAGAGTTTCAAGTCTTGACTTTTAAAATTTTTTTCCTGAAATGCTAAGCAGCCATTCAACTACGGTTTACTGAATAATCCCTCGCTTCCCTGCTGCTTTGATAAAATAAATCTTGTATATAATAAAGTCTGTTTTGAAGGACTCTCTTCTGCTCCATTTAGCTTTGCTTTGTAGTTCTCAAGACACTTGAACATACATTATCTCATTTCATCCTTCCTACCCCACACTGATTGCCTGGTTCACCCCCTGCTGTTTCTCCTGCGATGCAAACATCAAACAATCTGACTTGCCCCATGTCCCTCTTCTGGATGGAGAACAAAACCCTGAACGGTGAAGCCACTTATTAACCAGCCCTCCCAGCCATTCAGTACTGGGGAGAAATGGAAAATTTCAGTCTTCCTTTAGCCCCGTGCCCCGGGACACCGAAACATGGGTCGCCATTTGTTTTGGCTTCAAGATCACAGTGGCAGCCTCCTTTGGGGTCCCCCCGCCAACTACGAACTACGGAGCACTTCACATACACACACATCCACCTTGCAGGGTACTTGGGAAGCCTCTGCCCTTTCGGCAGAGGGGAATCAGGCGATGGGGACAGAAACAGCCCTCTGCATCTGTGCTTCCCGGCCTGTGTGTGCTTGGCACTGACTGAGAGCTCTGCTTTCTGTCAGTGCATTTGTGCAGTGACACATATTCTCCAGTGATTAGATTAACGCTGGCAAAGCCAATATGAAAAACCCACACAGATTACCACTGTCACCCGCAGTAATTACATTTATTCATTTCCATTTAGCCAAGTTTTTACAAGCCGAGCAAGGGGCCAAATAAGCAATAAACACAGAGGCAAGAAATTAAAATGCTGATCTGTTTGCTGTGAAAACAATCAAACTATCATCTTTCTTTAGGCACCTCATTCATCATCGGATAGGGCCACACTGGTGAAATGGAGGTAGGGAGCCTAATGTTATTACATGTAAATTCACTAACATGAAATTACTGCCCCTGATGTGATTTTACTAATAAATTAGTTCATTTCTACCTTTCCGCTAGAGACTTTAGGGACCGTGGAGAATGTACATGTGTCTTGTAATCTTGCCTGCTTTATTTCAGGCTGGCTAGCTGCTAAATTTCTATTTCTTTTCACTCCCTCCCATCTGATTCTTTCGTTTCCTCGCTATGCCTTATTGGATAAACATGCCATACAATTTGTTGTCTTCACATGTAGTTTGGAAATAAGCAGCTTAAGGACAAATTCTCTTTCGCAGGCAATGAGAACGGCATCGGGAAGCATCATGAATATAATGGGCCTTGCAGCTAGTTGGTAGCTCTTATTAATTCATTGTTGGGTGTGGTGGTTTTTCTCATTTCTGTATAAATTTTCAATTTGAAAACAGAAAGGATACCAACTTTGCCATGTCAAGTAGCTATTGAAGCAAGGAAATCAATCTGCAAGCAGCTCCCTCGGCTCGCTCCCCCTCTGCGGGGTCTTCGGAGTAGCAAAGGGAGCACAGTGCAAGGGCAGCCAATGGCTCACAGAAGACATGCGGAGTCGGCCCCGGATTTCCTCCCTCTCTGGGACTGGCACGGTGCTTCCCTTGCTTATTGTTAATGGCCCATGTCTAGATGTAGAATATTTCATTTATTTTTTAAGATCTCATCTGCTCTGCTGTGTATCCCCGTCCCCAATATCACAATTCATTTTTGCAAGATTACGAACGGCCTCTTTGAAAACGATTTTGATGCTACCAAGGACGGAGTGGAGAGGGAGGGAGAGAAGAGGCTTGGGTGGGAACCCCTTCCTCCTCTCCATTCTCCTTCTGCCCCCAAATGGAGATTCTGTATGATGTAGCTTAATGTGAAGGCTTAGGGAAACATAAAATATGCACAATAGTATATTCATGCTTTGTACAGTAAAAATGTGTTAAAAAGAGTTTCTTTGATGCGATAGTTCAGTGAAAATCTAAAGCTTAGAAATGGTAGACATCACACGTTACACGCACCTCACATGTGATCACTGAATGGAGTTCCCTCGTCTCCTCCACAAAGTTCTGAATAGAGTTCCCTCATCCTTCCAATTAATAAAATTAGCATAATGAGGAAGAAACCAATATGAACAGGAAATAACTAACTTCCATACCTTTTGATTTGCATTTAACTCTACACCATGTAAATTATATAATGAGGGGAGTTGTGCTTATAATTTTTTTCTTTTTTTTTTCTGGGAAGAGTAAATAAGTTATCTGTTTATCTACAAAGGTTAGGTAATTGGCTAATTGACTCTTTTCATTAATGAGTGAAATAGTTGGACCACCCATTTGAAAATAACTCAGTTCAATATATATCTATAGATCTATTGATCTATTGATAGATCTATAACAGATCTATAGATCTATTATTGATCAATAGATCTATAGATCTATTATTGATCAATAGATCTATTGATCACATATCTATTGATTACTATGTACAGAACCTTAACCTAAATGCTATGCCAAAAACAAAACCAAAAATAAGCAAGTCCTGCTTTTCGGGATTTAAGAAAATTAAGATTCAGGGGTGCATGGGTGGCTCAGTAGGTTAAAGCCTCTGCCTTCAGCTCAGGTCATGACTCCATGGTCCTGGGATCGAGCCCGGCATCAGGCTTTCTGTTCGGCAAGGAGCTTGTTTCCCCCTCTCTCTGCCTGCTTCTCTGCCTACTTGTGATCTCTATCTGTTAAATAAATAAAATCTTTAAAAAAAACTTAAGAAAAAAATCTAAGATAATTAAGATTCTTTAAGTTCCTGAGGTCACCATAAGGACCCACATCTCATCATACACTCAAAGAACCTTAAACTTTTTCTTCATAGTTCTTACTACACAGTTTGACATTTTATTTTGTTTGTTTATTTCCTTAATATCTGTCTTCCCAATTAGAATATATTGTTCAGGGAGCAGGGACTATTTTAGGGTTTTTCATCACTGTATCCTCATTGAGCACATACTAAGTGTTAAATAGATGTTGAATAAGTGAATGGAAAAAAAAAAAAGAACTATTCCACCCTGTTGAGACAGGGATAGTGTAGCAGGTTGCTTTAAATCTGTATTTTTGCAAGACGTCCTTTAACAAACATGTCTATAATTTATTTCCTGAGCATCTATTATGTGTTAGGTGCTCTTCCAAGTGCTGAGGATACAGTAGTGAATAAGACAGACACAAACTTACCCTTGCATTTTTATGGAGTGAATAAAATAAGGAAGATGTTTCAAATCACAAGTGGTATTTTGTTACATATTTAAACCCCTCTCTTAGATATTGATGTTATCTTTTGGAGCCAATCATTTTTCCCATTTCAACTTTCTTAAAGCAGCACTAGATATAAGAAAACGTATATATTTATATGGACTATATGCTTATACATGAATATATATGCAAATACAATATTATATATGTGCATATATGTGTATATGTACTTACACATATATATTCTCATAGTTAACAAAGATCCTCAACTGTCACTATAGCACTGAATTCCTCCTTGCTTAACCCCATCCCATAATCTACCTAATCCGATTCTTCCACTCTAAATGGTGTTGAGAGTCCCTCCTTTCTATTCCATCTCACCCCATTTGCTTTCATGGATTTGTCATCTGAGATGTGGACACTTACTGTGGTGAGCCTGTGCATCTCCCTAAGGTCCATCCTGGCTGAAGGAGCTCCCCCACCACAGGCTGGATGTACCGTATCCCTTGCCACCTACATAGCTCTGCTCATGTTTCCACCCTCCCCTCCCTGTACCCCTTCTCTCTGAATGGGCTAACGCATCCACGTTCCCTTGGTGCACTGCCTTCTTGAAAAAGCTGTCTCTGATCCAAGCATCAAATCACCTTTCATGGCCCTAAGTTTGTAGCTCATGTGGCAAATAGTCTGAGTCGGCTTGGGATAATCTCACGCTGGCATTTGTATCATTAGCTCAATTTTTTTTACCCTTTACTTGCACTTTGTGTTTTCGCTCTGCAATCAAAATTGGATTGGCTCAGGAAAAATATTTTCATACCTGTTCCAGTACTAGGCCCATTATAACCACTTAATACATTCTCGTTAAATGCACAAACACACAAAGAAATGAAGTCCCGAAGTTTGGGTCCGCCTTCTGAAAATTTCCATGAGAACTATTGATTAAATTGCCATCATTCCATGTACACCAAGAATCGCTTAGTCCTGCGGCCCTTCTCTTTTCTGCTGCAGAACCAAACACCGAAGGAAGAATCATGTGATTTGTTAAATTCTCTGAGGTACCCCACAGGGATGGGGCAGGTGATTGATCACAGTTAGAATCACCTGCATTTTAAACCTTCTTCAAATGACAGGATTTTTTTTTCTTGTTTCCTGTCCGCATTAAATTTCTAATTATTGAGTGTTAATATATCCCAACTATTATAGCAATGTAAAAGGCAAGCTTTGTTTTAGGAAGTATTACTTTTATATTGTGGTAAAATGGATGTATGATAAAGTTTAACATTTTAACAATGTTTAAGTATATGGTCCTGTGGCATTAGGCACATTCATATTGTTGTGCAATCATCACCACAGCCTACAAAACTTTCCCAGCATCCTATCCTGAAAGTCTGTACCCATTAAACGGTAACTCCCCATCTCCTCTTCCCTCTAGAGAATATTACTTTTAATCATTGAAACATAAGTAAACTTTTTGATGAATGTTTGTGCTTTACTGAGATCTAAATAACATATCAACAAAGAATATTGATTTAGTTGAAAGTTGGCTACTTCTGCAAGAAGACATTACGGAATGTTTTAAGAATAAGAATGACCATATAGAGACAAAAATAACTCACATAAAGGAAGAAGTTGTTTCCTATATTTAATACATAATTTCCCCCATTTACTTCAAGGAGTTCTAAGAAGGATTCAAAGGGCAGAACTTAGCAGTCTCAGGTTTTATAGAGTCTTAAGAAATAAAGACTTACAAAGTATGACATATCCCCAAGTAGTGGTATTTTATCCTGCTTTCGTTCTTCAGGTAACAAGTTCCTTATTCTGAGAGGAGTTTTCATCCTTTATCTTATCTGATTACTGAGAATAATTTCTCAGAATTACAGGATTATTTTCTACCATCTGACAATTCCATTTTCAACTGAGTCTTATCTACCTATAGTGCATTCGTTTTTCTAACTTTATGTTATGCAACTAAGAATTAAAAAAATTAGAAAAGTAAAGCATTAGTATAGAGAGATAGATTCTGGGGTGCCTGGGTGACTCAGTCAGTTAAGCATCTGCTTTGGTCATGATCCTGGGGTCCTGGGTTCAAGTCCTGCATCAGGCTCCCTGCTCAGTGGGGAGACTGCTTCTCCCTCTGCCTCTTTGTCTCTCTCTCTCTGTCTCTCATGAATAAATAAATAAAAAACTATTAAAAAAAGAAAAAAAAAGATAGATTCTGATGGTAACTCAGTCTCTGTCTTAACCTCACTCTGCCCACTGCTATATTAGTAGGAAACAATTTCTCCCTCCTCCCCCCTCCCCCCCAACCCCCTCCCCGCTCAGAGAATTGGTGGGCTATCCATGTATATAAAGATAGGGAAAGTGGAATGCATAATTGGAAGAACCAACACTTATTCCCCTATTACTCAGATGACCCGTGGAGGGAGATAAGTGGCTGCCAGGAACAAAGGAGACCCAGAGAATAAAACAAAAAATTCGACCAGTGATCTATATTGCTAAAAAACTGACCATTAAGAAGTCAGCAAGGAAGACGGCCAGCACACTGGTAAGTGTGGAGATACAACACGATGTCCTGAATCAACCCTGGCTGTTCATGCTAGTTTGCAACTTTGAGCACCAAAAGTTCTAGAAGACTGATGGATGGTGCTATTAACGGAAGAAGTTAGATGCATGTCTGGATGTTTGCGTGGTCTGTGTGTCTCTCCCCATGTATATTTATAGGAAAGTATCTGGACACAGCTGATAAAAGACTACAGTGGAGTTTTCTCAAAAGGGGACAACTGCTTCTTGCCAGCAAGACACCTTGAATAAAACAGATGATGTTATCTGGAAACTCCAAGGATTAGTCAATTAAGCACCTGTGATGATAAATTCAAGATGTTACTTCTGCTAAGTCATGATTTGCGAGGACGGGTGATAGGTTCGCACTAAAGACTTGAGAAGATGAGGAGCTGAGGACACGTGTGGGTTTGTCTTGAGCCTTGGAGCGTCTCCACGATAGAGGAGCAGCGTCTTTCCTTTCTCCTTCTGCAACGTTCAGTAAGAGCGAGTACCACGACTCCCACAATTTCCCTCCTGATCCATGGCTTTCTGGGTTAATCATGAGGATTAGTAAGTGGCTGCGCAAACTCTCCACACATAGAGTAGTCAAAAGTGTGGTTTGGTGTTGGTTTAATAATAGAGTGTTATCTTGCCCAACAACTGTAATTTCCATGTTCTTATTGATTGTAATTTATAACATCATTAGCTCTCTAAACTGCCATTAACTAATGATGGACTCTGTGGGCTAAACAGCTCTTTGAAATCAGTTACTGACAAGTTGGCCCCAGAAGCATTTATCAAAAGGGTAATGGATCCCTATTGGAGTGACAATAAATTAGGTTATGCTCTTATCGAATTAAACAATGGATGAAGGAATATTAGCTATCAATAAACATCTATAAAGCCTTCCCGATTATTCCCAGTCAATTATATCAATTAGAGATCAAACAGGGAACCCCTGCAGTACGTTAAATAGGACTAACCAGAGCCCAAAGAGGCCAAATTGTGTTACAAAATGCAACCCTGGGGACAGCTGCAAAAGAGGTCATCATTACCACCATTGACAAAAGGGCTGCTTTATTAGAACATGGGGGATCGCCTGGAGGCTTGCTTCTGGCTAAAGCACAAAGACTCCCTAATAAAGGCAAAAAGAGGGAGAGACAGGAGAGAGGAAGAACAGGAGGAAAGAAAGGGAAAGTTGTGTGAGGCAGAGCACACAGTGGGATGAGAGGGAAGGGCAGAATTGTTTGTGAATTCACAGCCTATCCCTCTGTCTGATACAATGAAATTAGGCTTTTGGCTTGTAAGGATGTTTCCCTAGCTCTCTGCAAAACAAGGCCATTATCATTTTTAGGAAGTCTTAATCATGCATACATCTATATGTGTGTTTGGGTGAGTATAGATAGATACACAGAGAGTACATCGGTCATACAGACAGACGCATAGATATGTGGAGAGAAACACAAGTAGATACACAGCCACACTCCACTCCATTTCATGGGCTAAGGGCCTTAATAATCTTGAGCTGATTTTCATTAAATTTCGTTAAATTAGAAAGCTTAAGAAAATGGAACAAAATATGATTTGTAAGCGATTTGAGATCACTGTTGAGGTTCAAAGGGAACTGGAAACACGATTTTTTCTAGTGGTCATACCTCAATTTCCTTATGCTTTGTACGGTAGGTTCTCAATAAACATCTGTTGTTCAGATATGACAAAAGGCCTATCTGTCGCACGTGGGGAAGAGGAACTCACAAAACACAGAATAATGCAATGGTCGTCTGAGGCAGCGAGTCCAAAAGCTCTTCTGACATACATGCTTTTTGGTCTTGTTGACATGTTTTATAAAGGGTTCCTATCTTCTTGCTCTTGCCTTTGAATTTTATGGACTTTCATCAGGTATTTTAGCCAGATTCCACTTTATTGTTGTCTGTGAGAAATCGCTCACCAACAGCGACCGCTGATGTTTTGTCTCCGCACATTTTCAGCCCTTCTAGGAACCCAAGGTGATACCTACCTAAGGACCTTAAATGATCGTTCCCACATGTGATCCTTAGCAAAGCTCTGCTGGGGTTGGCTTACAGTGTGCAGAAACCAAAAAGACGTAACTAGAAGCGAAGTAAAGAGCGGAAGGGAAGGCCTGGGGAAGTCAGCATGACTTGCTGCAAAGGCCTGGGAGTCAGGCCGAGAGTCTGAGCTCAAATTCCCTTTCTGCCACTCATCAGCTTCGACTTTCAGCCGACTTGCTTAACTCCTCTCTCCGTATGGGTACAGTGGGGATGTGAAATTGGACTGTGCAGGGTCGTCCTGATGGTTGGAGCTGATAGCAGCACGAGGCCTACCTGAAGCTCCAAACTCCTCCTGGATTCTCTCAAACTTGGAGCTTTCAGTCTCCGTATCTGTGAAGTAGAGCAAGGATCCCTGATATCTCACTGGGTTTTTCTGAGGCTCGAAAGTGATAGTTGGGACAATCCTATGTCAACTACAAAGCGCTAACCAACTGATAGCTGCTATGAAAATCATAATTACCATTAGTGCTCTCTCTCCAGTACCTTAGCGTAACACGAGCTAAACACACCCTTCCATAAGGCCAAGTATCTTACTCCTTTACTATTTCAGGAAAGACAGAACTTAGGGAAAACGTCCACAGCTGCAGAAAATGAACTTGCCAATGTAGGCAACTACCTAAGATTAGACTCTTCAAAACTAAAAGTGGTGCATTTTAACTCAGGAAAATGTGTGATTTATTTTGAAATATCTGAAAAGATGACACAGTGTGTAATTACCCTTTGTAGTATAAAGAGAATTTAAGGGTTGTGTTTGTACTGCGATTAAAAAAAAAAAAAACAAACCGGTTGGGAAAGCTTAGTCTCATTGTTCGAGCTGCAAAAGGGTCTTGGCAAATGCTTGGTGGCTATGGTCTTTCCCCAGGGAAAGCCATAGTGCTCACGTGTGTGTGTGTGTGTGTGTGTGTGTGTGTGTGTGTGTATACCTCCTGTGCCTGAGGATGGTAGTACTTACTTAAACATTAGTAAATGCTGGAGCACCTGGCTGGCTCAGTCGGTTAAGTGGTTAAACAGTTAAGCATCTGCTTTCTGCTCAGCTCATCATCCCAGAACCCTGGGATCAAGCCCCACTTTGGGCTCCCTGCTGAGCAGGGCTTCTTCTTCTCCCTTTCCCTCTGCTCCCTCCTCCCCCCCAATTCATGTTCTCTCTCTCTCTCTCTCAAATAACTAAAATCTTAAAAAAAATAATAAAAGTCTGGGGCTCCTGGGTGGCTCAGTGGGTTAAAGCCTTTGCCTTCGGCTCAGGTCATGATCTCAGGGTCCTGGGATCGAGCCCCTCATCGGGCTCTCTGCTCAGCGGGGAGCCTGCCTCCCTTCCTCTCTCTCTGCCTGCCTCTCTGCCTACTTGTGATCTCTGTCTGTCAAATAAATAAATAAAATCTTTAAAAATAATAATAATAAAAGTCAGTGCTAACATCCTAAAGTTGGCACACAGTTTGTAAATGGGGAACCCAAGATTTACCAACGTCCACACTCTTTCTAATATCCCTTGCTGTCTTCCAGCAAGATCAGTCACATCTTATATGTATGTTTTTTTCTTTCATGTATTCATTACTTTTACTAAAACCTGGACCAATCCCTTAAAGGTACTTTATAGATATTAACTCAAAGGAAATGCCAATTACACTTAAGAGGGAAAAGGAATGTTACGCCTCATCCTTCTTGTTTTAAAAATGGGGAAGCACACTTTCCTGCAAATAATGGAACCACTCTTTCCCAACATTTATTCTAAATCTTCTGTGATCATGGATGGCATAGCACAAGCCCATATTACTAGTAAGTGTAAGTGCATACTTGCAATCTCATAAGCAGGATAAATAAATTGTAAAAAGGTATGGCCTTTCCCTGAAAAAGTGAAGTTTTTTCCCTGAAAAAACTTAATAGTTGTAAAGCTGCCTGAGAAAGAATGGTTAGTCTCCACTCTGGGGATATGATAGTCTTGTAGTGATAAGAGTGTGCCTATGTCTCTATACAGAGGCCAGAATGAATGGGTGTGCACGCACACACATATGCATAGATCTAAGATTTATTTTGTTTCTATAAACAATGATTTGTTCAGATTATTTCTGCATACATAGAACTGCTTTATGTACCAGAAAGTGTCAGTGTGGGAAGGGATGATGTGTCTTGGGGATAGTGGGAGGAGGCAAGAATCATAAATAAAGTTCTGATCTGAATTTGACAAGCTCGCAAGGGAGAAAGAATGAGCATACACTGAATACAAGTGGAAATTTTTTTTAACATTTTATCTACTTAAATAGGTTACAGGACAGTAAAGAGTAAAGAAAGGGATTACAATGCATATTAACTCTTCAAAATGTGTATAGACCCTCTGAGTTACATTGGACTGCCTTGAGTCTATTTGCCAATAACATTCTTTTCTGTTTTGTTTTGTTTCGTTTTGTTTATGGCAATACAGCTGCCCCGTCTGAGTGGTTACATGTGGATATCAATTGCAATATTTTCGGCATCTTTCCCCAGACCACATTTTCTTGCTATTCCAATAGGGAAAGAGAAACAAAAGGAAGAATTTACTGAATTCCTATTAGGCCTTCCAGTCTGGGATCCCTCCTGACTCGTTCCATCTGGGCCTAAGCATGTGAGGCCTTGCTTGATGGATGTATGATCTGACAGGACAGCCTTTAAAAACACAAAAGAAAAAAAATCTAGTTAACACAAATGCTTCTTAACGCATAAATATGTATTTAAGACATTTGTAGTTCCACATTACAAAATGCATATTAATGTTAGCAGTAGACAGAATGATACACAATAAAATGCAGATTTTAATTCAATACAATGTCTAAAATTAGCGAGTTAAATTAGCTACAGTAGTTAAGGTTTATAAATTAGCTTCACTGAAGCTACACAAGATTTCTGAAAGAAACATTAGCAGTGGAACGTGCGTTTATCACTCTGAAATAGACACACTCTGCCACGTTGCTTTTGAAATCATCTCAGCGGCCCTGAATGAACTTGTGGCAGTTTCATTAAAGGCTTGCTGGCATCATTTGGTCTGTGACTTCAATTTGTTCAACTGGCCACTTTAAAGAAAGTTAATTTCTCTGCATGTTTACATTTACTGCCTGGTGCTCCCACATTTACACATCAGATTTCTATGAACAAGTTTTGCCTTTGATCCCTAGGACTTTCCTTCCCCCTAGATTCATTTAAACACATGTGTATTATGCACCTACTAAGTAGTGGGTATGGTTCTCAGTCCTGAGGCTACGATATGTGACCTTATGTGCTTTTGTTCTGCTTGAGGATACCAGTGATAAAGAAGTAAATTATAAATAATTTTGTGCTTATCAAAATGTCTATAAGAAAAATAGGGCAGAGGTAAAGGATGGGGATAATACACAGTCTGAGAAGAGAAAAGAGATTTGAAAAAGTTGATAAAGGCCAAGGAAGACCTCCCTGAGAAGATGAAACTGAAGCCAAGACCTAAAAGAAATGGAAAAAGGGAGCCATGTAAATATCCAGGAAACAGAAGATAGAAAAAAAAAAGGCAAGTGCAAAGATCCAGGGGCAGGAGAGTTTCTGAAGTGCTTAAGGAGCAGCAAGGAAGCCTGAGTGGCATGAGTAACTAGGAGAGTATAGGAGATGAGGTCAGAGGGGTAAGGGAAAACAGACTAGCTAGGAACATGTCAGCTGTGGTAAGGATTTTAGCTTTTACTGTATAGGAGATGGAAAGTCATTGGGGGGTTTTGGACAAAGGAGAGATGCTCCTCAGTGTCTTTTAATCTTTTGAACCAGAGATCAGTACATACTCACAGTCAGATGAATGAACCAAGTAGTTGCTACTGTGATCATAAAAACAAAATGAAGATCCTGTGTGGTGAGAGGCAGTGATAATAAGGCAGAGAACTTTCTACTCTCTGCATTAATACTCCAGTGTAACCAATACCACATCTCCCCTCCTTATCTCCTAACTCCTTCCCTAAATCATCCAGAATTTAAGATGAAGCCAGATAGCAAAAAATCCTTATCAACCTCCATTCACTGATTCCACTAACTCCAAAAGTTTTATTGAAATAACACTTTGCTTAAAAGAATACAGAACTGAAAATAACCCTCCAAGAAGCCCCAGTTCCTAAAAATAAAACTCTTTCTTTGCAGATCCCTTGGTTTTTAGAACCCATGCATGTTTTCTTTCGTGTCACAGGCTGCTTCACAAATGGGCATGTGTTACTAGGGCATGGCATGGTTTTAACAACCCAGCTTGCTGATCACCCAGGAGGCATCTAACCATAAGAAAGAAGTGACTATTGGCTAATATTCACTTGGTATAAATTGTTGCTCTCCCAGGAAGTGGCTGCATATCTCTTTGTAGGACAAGATTGTGCACAGAAAGGTTGATAGTAAAGCATGGAACGTATGAACTCAACCAGGTCCTGAAGCTGAAGGAAACATGTTGTCATAGAGGTGACTATGAGGCTTCCTTGGCTCTCTTACACTACTTGTGTGATGACAGTTAAGCACGCTCTGATTTTTGAAAGGGATGGTTTCCCAAAGTGTCCTTTCATCCCATAATTTGGAACTTTAAAGACCCTTTCCCTGAGAAACAAGATTATTGATGGTGTTTGGATTCCCAGATGAGCTCCTGAAGCCTCCTTGGCCCAGAAGGTGGTTAGATTATGGCAAAGATGTGAGGTCTGGGAACCCTACGTCAAGCAAAGGGCAGGAGGGAGGAGAAGGAAGAGGAAGAAGAAGGGTTTCTTCCCTCATTCAGTCGCTGACACAAACCCAGGCCACTTTTAGAGATTGATCTGTCAGGTACCTCCTGTCTTTTAATAGACACATCTTTCCCTTATCCAGCAGCCCTCTTCCCTGTCTAATAGCATGTCACCCTCTCGCCTGCCTCTCCTGGATGTGCGCGGCAATGTCAAATGACTCATCTCACCTCCCCCTCAAACAAAACTCCACCTTTTTCAAGATAGCTGGTGGGAATGACACATTGGGAGGCACGGTGATCAGATGACTTCATTCCAGTGAACGGATGATTGATAAAGCAGTCATGTATGAAGTCTAAAGGAAAGAAAAGAATTTATGCTACTAAATTTAGGGTTGGTAGACTTTCTGTCAGTATGGCCGCACGAAGGGAAAAAACAATCTCACATTAGTAGAGAAAGGAGGAAGGAAGTCCACCGGAAAGTTGTGCCCGAAAGTGGTGTGTTCCTGATGGGCCTAGCTTTCCTCAGAATATCTTCTCTCTCTAATTTTGAGCCTCGCTGTAGGGTTTAGTTTTCCACAAAGATGCAACAGAGGTGGCAGTGTTTATGGTGACAGATGTGGGTTCCACGTGCCCGGGGATTTGTGGGGGAAGAGCACTAGAGGGCAAGAGGTGGATGAAAGGTGGAAATATTTAATTTCAGTGTCAACTTCAAGGCTAAGCACCCCCACGTCCCCGAGAACCATTTATGCTCACTTACGTTCACTTTACTTTGTTGTTATGTTTCTTTCAAGCCTGATGAGTATGAGTTTTGAACAAAATAAGCTCTTTTAAAGGCAACTTATTGTTATCCTCATAAAAACAAAGCATTACAATAACTTATATGAAGAATATAAATCTCTCTTGCATCTTCTATCATGTCTCAGTGTCTGCAAGCTAGTGATTTTATGACACTTTTCTTTTTAAGTAGGATATTACCTTTCAGCTTGGAAATGAATAGTAAGCCCCAGAAGTTTTTGCTCCATGGAAATAAATAAGAATCATGCCTAAAATAAGAACCTAAAATAGTTATCACTTTTAAAAAAGAGCAGCTGAGCCACTACCATAAAACAAGACTAGAAGAATTCCAAAAAGTAGTCAATTTATAGCTGGGCTCCGTAGCATAGCTTAAATTCCAGAGCCTCCAAGCATATTTTTGCATAGAAGCTTGGTTGTACTTTCTCCTCCCTCCTTCTCCATGCACCCCATCCTGCACCCCACCCTCCACCGGCACAAACAAAATGCCTCCATCGGAAGTCAGAGGGCTGTCCCACTACCACAGCACCCTACAAACTACTGGGAGCACCCAGGTGAGGAGCACCCCTAGCAGGGAGCATTGAGAATGGGGTTGGAAAAGAAGACTTGGACATTTTATTGACGATTCCCTCCCCCCACTTTTCTATTGCCTTTGCATAAGTTGCTAACAACCAAATTAGTTAACGTTCAGGCCCTGGCAACTTGCGAAGTAATCATTCCTTTCCAAGGAGCACAGTGGGGGTAATTCTTCGTTTTATTTGTTTTCTTTTGCATTCACTGTATCTCTCTTTTCTCCTTCCTTAATTCATGCTCCTATGGTTTTCCCCTCTGTGCCTCAGCTATATATTGCTTTGAAAAAATCAATAAATCCTTTGCACATAATAATGCTTACCTACTCTACCTCACAGGGGTGCTGTGATGCGTAATTAATTAATGTGTGTAAAGAGCTGAGGGCTCGGACGACGCGAGACACCCTAGAAGTGGAAAGAATCATTACTAATAAGTGTTATTACCCAATGCCTCTAGATGTCAGCAAAACATCTTTTTAAAAAATATAATTGGGCAGCTAGTTTTGAAAAGCCTGAGTTCATTCTTTCTCCCGTGTAGGGCAGACACAGAAAGAAGGGCATCAGTAACCATGCTGGTGGGGCCTTTTCTTTTGGCTGAGGGAGGCTCATTTAATCTTAGACTATGAACTTTGAATAGAAGTGAGCATTGGAACAAAGCAGCACTTGAATGCCTTGAGGTCTGAATGGGTGGCAGGCTGCGTCATTTTCTGGACAATCCCTATGAAAGATCAGTCTTTTCTCTAAAAATAGCATTTCATTTCCTCATCTCTGAAGCAATTGGTGTTGGCAGTGAATGGACGGGAAAAGAATCTATAGATGTATAGATATATAAGTAAATATCTCTGTCTCCTGTTGGTGCGTATTTGAGTGGGTGCATATTTTCTCTGTCCACGTCTGTGCATGTGTATATACATTTATAGATATTGAGAGAGAGACAGAGACGGAGAGGCAGACACACACACACAGTAAATAACAGTAATAGGTGTGAGCGATTCTACCTGTGCCGAATCCAGTGAAGGCTGCTGTACTGGCTTCATTCCCTAACAGAAAGGTGACATGAAAATTAGGGCAATTTTCCACAGAGTGCAGGCAATGCCATCCAGACTGATCTTCAACAGAGAACGCAGAGCAACCTGAATGACCAGTGGCTGATGCTTATCTCAGCGACCAGTTATTTACGTCTCTGCTTTCTTCTTGCCATCGTTTGGTCCATCCGGGGTGGGGGGGCAGGTGAGGAAACCATAGCCAGGGAAGCCTACGGAGAGACTTCTCAGCGATGTGAGTGCTGAGGAGTGACACGGTGTGAAGGAAGACAATAAACTCAGTTGGAAAAGAGCATTCCGTTAAATGTATTTTAATTCAACTCAGCACACCTTGGTTTTGTGGTTGGGTGCAAAGTTTAGACAATTTAACTTAGCAAGTACTTCTTAGAGAGGTAAAAGTTTTATTTCAAATTTGCCCACAATTAAAAAAAAAAAAAAGTACCTGCGTGTTATGTTTAAGTCAACAGAGGAAGTCTCAAGTTATTATTTTTTTCCCATTATTCAATATCACACAGACTTTATTTCTCAGGGAAGCTTCACAAAGAAGAGGTTGAACTGTTTCTTCTGGTTTTGTTTGAGGTGACTAGGAAAGTTTTTTTAAAGAGTCTGGCTTCCCAAGGCAGAGCAGACACCGGCCCGTGCCCGGGGCTGTGCACCTGTACGCTCATCCACACCTCTTGGGCAAGAGTGGAATTGCCCTTGACGAATCTGGGAGAGCTTTCACCAGCTAGACCTTGAGGCTCCACCCACTGCGATAGGCTGGAACAGATTGGCAGTGAACGTGGTCATCTGTTTTCCTTAACTGGGCCTTAGTCTTGCGGCTGGCAAATTTGAGCCCCCGAGAGGTGACCAAGGAGAGAGAGAGGGGAAGTAGAGCAAGAGAGTGAGAGGAAATACAAACATTGTTTAATCAGCATTTTCTTCCATAAATTTAAACTTGCATCAAAAGAGTGAATCACAGAGCATTGTTATTATTTTGGAGGGACAAACGTAAAACTCCACCAGAGCATTTCCGAAAGACACAGTGGTGTGAATTTCCTCCAGGTGTGTGGCTGGTGGCTTGGTTAGGAAGGTTTCAGGGCACATCTGCCATCAATCCCCCTCTCGATTTAACCTCCCAGCCTGTCTCCTCCTGCACTATTGCCCTGCTCCTCCTGACAGGTCTCCTTATCTACACAGAGATTAAACCAATCTTTCAGTTTACAGGTTCCTCTCACGGGATTGTCATAAGGCTTAATTAAATAGTGTTCATAAAGCATTCGGCTGTTCAGGGGTCCCTGGATAAAATGCAAAGCACAATATTATTGTGATTATTATTAATTAGGATGATCCTGTCTGAGGCAAGGGATGTTTCCTGCCAGCTTCGGAGAGTTCTACCATGGCCTTTAGCTCTGCAGAGAGGATTTGCAATTCAGATGGCTGAATTTGTAATCCTTGATCTTAGAAGAATCTTAGAGAGCAAGAAGGATGCCAGAATGGATGACCAGGAGTTGCCAGGGTAATTTTTAAGAGGAATAAAGGAAAATTTGGCAAACAACCTGCTGAGGCCCTTAATTCTAGAATTACTCCTTCCAGAAGCATCAGGACTTCTTGCTGAAGGGCTGGGGAATGTAGTAGTGATCATGAAGAACCAACACGGGGTCACCCCAAACAAGCAGTTTCTATAGTCTCTAGTGCTTCCTTTGATAGGATCCTGAGACCAAGAATGAGGGAAATGTAATCGACATGAAAGCAAGATTTCAGGGGAAAAAATTAAAAAAGCCTCGCATGAGAACTTTGTGGACAAGTTTGAGGACCCACAGCATAAACCATCAGCATGTAAACAGCAGAAGCCATGGGGAGCTGGGAAACAGGTAGGAATGGAACTGGGCGGCAGGGCTCCATCAGGAACTCTGCTTTGTCTAACATTATTAAATGTCATTTTATTTAGAATGATAATGAACATAGTGCATATTTTTTACATGTTGATAACTGGGGCTTAATAGACTAAGTCTCAGAGTATGAAATTCAGCATGGACAAGACTAAAGCATGGGATATATGGTCTTTGAGGGGAGAGGCTCTACCTTATTCAGAGTGATATCACTACAGCCTAGCATATACCATCTGACAGAGTCAAGACTCAATCAATGTTGAATGAACACATTTAGAATTTGGAAACATGCCATATGAAGCAGGGCTGATGAAAGTTATTGTATTTAACTTGGAAAAGAAAAGACTTGGAATAATATGATCACTATCTCCAAGTATTTGAAGGAAGGTTGCCATGTGACAGAGGGACAACATAGGTCCTAAATAGCACAACGGATCACACAGGGAGTAGGGAGCCCAAGGCAGCTCACACGGAAATGGTCTCAGGAGCCCTGAGGATGTGCAGTCTACAGCCTTCAGATCTGTACAAGCAACCCTAAGAGTGTAAGCTTGAAACTTCTTCCTATATTGAGCCAAAAATCAAAGCAAGCTTTACAAAGATACTATGAGCTGCCTTCAGATCTAGAGATACACTGTTGGCTTGGTTTTCCAAATCATGGGGTTTGTAAAGACGTTCTGGGAAATTTCTGTTTTAAAAGGTGGTAATGATTTCAGTTTCAATTTCAATTAAAAAATAATTATCCAAATGTTTTCCCTTAAAGAAGGAGGATCTTGAACACATGCAAAAAAGGACATAATTTTCATGCTGACTGATTGATTCTGAGTCTGTATGTGATCCAGCCACATTTTATATGTGAACCGTTACACACTTTAAAATCATTTTTACTCTTAGACATCAGGATATAATTTATACAAGTAATAAACATAAAGAAAACACTGGTGCTTTAATTGTAATACAGCTTAGTGAGGAGAATGTAAATTATTTAATATCTGAATGGTGTGCACCATATACTGGGCACTGTTCTAATTTCTTTAAAGATACTAATTAGGGGCACCTGGGTGGCTTGGGTGAGCAACCGACTCTTGATTTTGGCTTGGGTCATGATCTCATGGTCATGAAATCCAGCTCTCCATCAGCCTCTATGCTCAGTGGGGAGTCTGCTTGGAATTCTCTCCCTCTCCCTCTGCCCTTTTCCTCTCTCTAAAATAAATAAATAAATCTTTTAAAAAATAGTAAAAAAAAATACTAATTAATTTAGTTTTCTTAATAATCTCATAGGGTGGACACTATTATTATCCCAATTTTATAGATGAGGAAACTGATGCACAGAAAGGTTAAGTCACTTGCTCAAGGTCACACAGCTAGAAGGTGGGAAAGGTGGATTTAAACTCAGGTGCCTGACTCCAGGGTCCTTTTCCCAATATCACGTTGTGCTAGCTCTTCCTGAAAAGGCTCCTCAGAACCCACAGTGTACATTTATCTGATCAGAGTTCCTTTATCACCTTGTCTCCAGCTCTGCAAAACACATATTGGAAACATAGCATTTATGATCAATTTGGCTGTTCGTTCTTTGGAAATAAAAGCATCCATATCTAAGATGAATAATTTACAAAGACACAGTGCAAATAGTAGCCCAAATCCTTCTCCATTATCATTTCCTTTAGAAACACAAGAAAAAAAAATCTTAAAAATAACAATTACTTTAGAACAAAGTGCACAAATTCCAAACAAGAAGTTTTAATAGCATTTGTTACAGATTTTAATCTTGTAAAATAGTTAATTTTTAATGCATATCTTAATACAGATGCCCCCAAACCAAATTCAACACATTTTTAAAAAATTAATTTGTACACAAAAAATGCTCTTTCTTACATAATTAAATAGTAAGTTAAATAGTGCAAATGTGTTAAATGGGGAAGGTAAAAATTAACTCTTATATGTCATAAATATTATTAAATAGTATATTGGAATGTTTCAGACAATTTTGAATTATAGACTGTCCTTAAATGAAATATATCTTATTTTTAAATTTTCCTTCTCCTGTGCCACACAACTTTTATGAAATGGTTTATAAACTTCTCAGGGTGTTCTCAAGATTATGTTTTTGGGAAAAGGATTCCCAGTTTTTAAGTGAAATCCCATTCTAGACTAATGAAGAATAGAAAAGAGATGGAAGTCACAGAATGTCGAAGGTCTTCCTCATGCTGCTCTTCTATGATATGACATCACCAAATTTTCACTCGGTTTGCTCAGGAGGTGAGTTCATGATATCTAGAGGAGCCTATCATGTTTATTCCAAATGGGAAAATAGCCAGGACTTTGGGCATTTTCTAAAAGACAGAGCGAACTTAGCTCCCAAGTTTGGGAAGGAGGGAGACATTTTAAAATAGCTTCCTCTTGTCCAAATCCTACTCATTCTTCTTGTCCAAATCCTACTCATTTTTCAATTCCCAATGACAATTTCACCACGGCCCGGCCATTTCTGATTACTCCAGCCTCCTTGATCTTCTTTAGGATTTAACCCGGCCTCGTAGTCACCTGGTGACTTGCATTGTTGTTAAAGCAGAGACTACTGCCTATCTCTTATCATCTCCTTCAAGACGTTTGCCATCCTCGGGGCACATGGGTGATTCAGTTGCTTAAGTATCCAACTCTGGATTTTGCTTCAGGTCATGATCTCGGGCTCATGAGATCCAGCCCCACACAGGGTCCATCAGTGGGGAGTCTGCTTAAGACTCTCTCAGTCAAAGTACAGCATCCCTTCCTGATCAAAACTCTTCAAAGTGTTGGGATAGAGGGCACATACCTCAATATTATCAAAGCCATCTATGAAAAACCCACCGCAAATATCATTCTCAATGGAGAAAAACTGAAAGCTTTTCCGTTAAGGTCGGGAACACAGCAGGGATGTCCATTATCACCACTGCTATTCAACATAGTACTAGAAGTCCTAGCCTCAGCAAACAGACAACAAAAAGAAATTAAAGGCATCCAAATCGGCAAAGAAGAAGTCAAACTATCACTCTTTGCAGATGATATGATACTCTATGTGGAAAACCCAAAAGGCTCCACTCCAAAACTGCTAGAACTTGTACAGGAATTTAGTAAGGTGTCAGGATATAAAATCAATGCACAGAAATCAGTTGCATTTCTCTACACCAACAACAAGACAGAAGAGAAATTAAGGAGTCAATCCCATTTACAAT